>JANQAP020000246.1:739071-749591 GCA_026874005.2 Erythroxylum coriaceum
ATTTTCCCTTTGCAAACACTTTTGAGCCTTTAACCTTGTTGTTTTTCAATTAATCACCTTACTTTGAAACCCAAAAACCCCATTAGCATTACCCTATTATAAGTTGAATGAAGTATTGAGTAAGCATTTGATTTAGGGACTTTTGTTCTGTATTGTATTCTGAGATATTTTTATAGGTACTTCTACTCATGTGTTTATTAAATTATGTTGCTAATAATTTCTCTTGTTTTTATTGCTTCCCTTTGTTCTTAGCCCAAAAAAAAGGAAAAAAAGAAAGAAAAAAAGGAAAAAGAAGAGAAAAAAGAAAATAAAATTAAAGCATAATAGCATTAGTTAGTATGAGTCGTTGTAGTCTTATGTGTCATGTGGTTATTTCAGAATTTTAATTTAAGTGTTCCTTTTTACTTAATACTTTGTGAATGCTTGTGATTAACTTTTACCATTTTAACCTTACCTTTGAACCTAGCCCCATTACAACCTATAATAAAGTCCTTACGATCTGCAAACTCATGAAATTCGAATGAATGATAACTGGTGAATTTGCAAGTTTATGGTAGTGCAATCTGTTAGAGGGAGATTTGAGAGAAACACTTTGACCTTAAACACTTGAGTGTAAGAGAGAAATCTGTAAGAAGAATTCACTTTAGTTTCATACTTGCCTTTTGAACAAAAATATCTTATTTTGACTTTGTTCATTTGTATCGGTGAAAAGTGATTATGATGTATGTTGCAACCTAAGTCTTGCTGGCCCAAGTTAACGGATTGTGTGCACTTAATCTTATAAAGGATGAATTGATAGAGTGTAGTGGTTTGGCATGTTTGCTGGAGGGCGAGCGAGCAAAGGTTTGGCGTGGGGAAATTTGTTAAGTTGTCATTTTGCATTTATTTGGTATATAAATCTTTCTCAAATGTTTAAGTTATTATTCAAAATTGATGGATTTGTCTCTTAATTGTTCTAAGATGATTTTCAACACTGAAGAGATAAAATTGAATCAAAAAGATGCAAAGGAAACAAAGATAACCCGAAAATTTCAGATTGGTAGCAAATTCAGTGACTAAGCGTGGGCACGTGCAAGGATGGAATTAATCTGCAAAATCTGTTTTCAAGTTTAAAATCGAGATTTTCACAATCTTTAAAGATCAGATTGTTATCTTATCAATGGGATCTATAACTTGAAGTGGGGATAAGGACTATCTGCTGAAGATCATGAGAAGGGAAGCGAAGAAATCGAAAAAAATAGCATAAAAGGGGAACTCAAGTTACTGTTCACACAGACCATCTTAGGAGTAGTTTCAGTTTTTTGCATTTTTCTTCTTCTGGTTTTCTGATAGCCATACTTAGCTTTCAATTTTCAAATTTGTTAGAGAAAGACCAGGGATGGAGGCTTTATGTTTTACTGTTTCTTCATTTTTCACTTTCATTATGAGTAGCTAAATTCCTTTTCTTGGTTGAGAAAAATCATGTTATTCTCTATTATGTGTGAAATGTTTGAATAAAGTTTGTTTGTTGATAAATATTGAGTACCTTTCGAATTTTTTTATACAATTGAATTGATTGATTTTTAGGTGCGTAACTAGGAATTGATTCGTTTAATAGCTAGATTAATAAAATATGATGTTCAGTTTTGTTAATCGCAAGTGGCAATTAGGATTACCTTCTTTACGTTAGAGTAGGAAATTCTAAGAAGGAACTCATCTTGATTGAATGCCTGTCGTACATGTGTTATCTTGTTCGTTGGTTCTTAGTTCTTAAAGCTATTACTCAATTGAACTTATGATCGTATCTAGGTTATTGAGAGATAGGAATGTTTGGAATACATGTTTATACTCATTTATAATTAAGAGAAAACATCACCCAATAAATGTTTATTGATGAACTGAATTTTATATCAAGGATCCATTTTAGTGTGATAACATCGATGACCCCAAACTAATGTTTGTCTATTAAATTTTCAAATCCAATTGCTTTTATTAATTTTTGATTTTTTTCCTTAAATTGCCGTGAATTAAAAAACCCTCATTTTTCGTCACTTGATTTTGGTTTTGAACTCGTACAATCTTTGCCGTTAAAATTCCTTGTGGTAACGATACCCACTTTTTACTACTACATTAATTTGTATTGACAAAAGTTGGTTTCTTTTTGAATTTGGTTGCAGGTGGCAATAGCACCAGGAGGAAAGTTTCCAATTGCATATAACTTTACTAGTGATAAGTAATAAATGCTAGAGGAGACAAAAGATACTTTCTGAAAAGTTATTTGTCGAATGAAGAAATATCCTTATCAACATTAACGACCACTGGAATACAGGCGTCAACTAAACTCACTTCCCCAAATTTTAAAGGAGATCAATGCGTATATAATTCATAGGAGTTTAATTCTTAAGTGTGACGGTTTCTTTGAAGTTGTGAAGAAAATCAATTATGTGGCATTTCACTTAAAGATGTTGAAAAGGTTAAAAGTTAACTTTACTTTGCGTTTTAACTTTTTGTGCAGGTTCGTTGAAACAAGGCCAGAAAAGAGTAAGCCTAAATGTGCTCCCCTTATAGTGCAAAAAAAATTGACGATCCTTAGAAAAACAGTTTGATGATGACATAGACAATATCCTTAATCATCATTTGTTGGAATAACACAAAAAATTAATGGAAAGAACCCATTTTACAGTGAAAACGGATGGATGCAACAAAAGTAAAATAAGCGAAAGATACTTCCCTTTAATAGTTTGAAAATAAGATGAAGGTGTACTTCAAAAACCTCTCTAACGAGGGTGTCAACTTCTTTAAGTAAGGGAGGTTTGTAAGACGTTATTGCACTTCGGATGAACTTGGCAGTAAGATTGATCCTTGCTACTTATTATCCAATAAAACTAAGGCATAATAGGGACATGACCCAATAAAGAGGTTATTTGCGTGAAGGGTCATTGGTAATGCAATTTATATGCAACCTTACCAATTTATTGGTAATGCAACACATTGATTTTGAAGAGTCCATAATTGCCTCAACTCCATGACGGACTAAAATAGTGACAACTATTTTGATAGTTATTCAGGAGTTATCACGGTTATGTCAATCAGTGACCAAATTGTCTATCCAATAGTCATGTTATATGGACAGACACAACAATGGCAAACTATTCAATAACTTCTGTATAGGTTCAAACATATCCTTATGTGGTTAGAATGTTGCTACATAAATCACTTTTAATTACTGTATATTTCATATGAAGCACAATATTTAAGCATAATCTAAATTATATAAACTTTCACAATTTTGTGATCGTTTGCATTGCATAGTAAGAATTGTAGAGTTGAGAAAGTATTTAAAACAGATACGTTAACAAAATATTTAATAAATTGATAATAAAAATTAATTTATGAATTCGTGAAATTGAGAGTAAAATCTAATTTTAACTTGATCTTTATGCCACATAATGTAATTATGTTTTGCATTTTTTTACTCTCAAAATATTTTTAGTAATATTCCTCTACATATTCACCTCAGAGTAGTTCCAAGTTAATTTTCTATAATTGAAAAGAATTTAACCAACATTTGAAAATGTTTATAATATTATACCTACATTATTAATGTTAATATCTCTGAATACAAAATAGTTTAATTAAATTTTTTCTTAAATCTAAAAGTTAAAATGAAAAAGAATCAATTTGTTGTCTTCAAACATTGAAAGATAACCTATATTATTATTGTCATTGAAAAGTTTCATGAAATAACTTATATTATTATTGTCATTGAAAAGTTTCATGAAGTCCATGTTTCACCTTTCTTCTCGTAATAGCAACATCATGTTCTTATTATTTGCAGAAAGTGGCAGACCAACTCCAAACTAGAAAAGGACTGATCAGTGATCACTTTGCTGGAAACTGAGCAACTCGCCGTGCACATACCCTTTTGTTGTTAATAAGTGACTACGATCCTTTGTTCTTTATAGTTTATTTATTGCAAATAGACAAAGGGTTACACATCACCAAGCTGATAGTACGTACTGAGGTTCTTCTAAGACATGAACATGTCCTTACTTAAGATGTTATGGTTAACAAACCAATATATACCTTAAGCAAACGCTAGAATTTGTTTATTCTAGCATATCCAAACGCTCCATCATGTTCTACTTGTTTCTTCTTCGTCATTTTCTTTTTCTTCTTCTTCCCCTTCTATACTTACATTACTTCCAAATACAGTATTATATTTACTCCATATAAGATTCATCAGTTCTGTGAATAGACAGTGGTGCTCGTTCTTCTTTTGTATAATATCTTTCTTTCAACGTCTCCTCGCAGCTGTTTCCCGTTGAGCATTGAAGAACACCGCTGCGACAGGGTGGCCAAGATCATTGTCTTCCGCAAATTTTCTTGTGTTAAATTTGTCCCTCGACGATGGCGTTGTCACTGTTTGTCTTCTTTTCTGCTTGAACAGAATGAACACGAATCTGTGTATCCCTATATTGGGCCTTGGCATCTCATAGTTCACCACTTCCCTCCCTGTTCATAAAAATTCAGACAATTCCCAGAGATACCATGAATTAGTACACTTGTCCTTGTTTTTAGGTCCCTCTGTCTCTCTCATGTCCTTCCCACAGTGGATGTGGAGACTTACCAAATGAGGCGTCCGTGGTGCCTGGTATGTCTGTTACTATCCTGCCAAGAGCACATGGTCAAATCAAGTTCAAGAGATGAAATATAAGTATATAACTTATATTTTTGTCCATGTATAGCTTATTGTCCTACATTTGTATTTCTTTTAGCTGCCAAGATTAGAAATCATGAAAATAAATACTTTCCTTTTAATTTCTCTTTTCTTTTTCTTTAACTGGTCAGTTTTACTATTGTGATGTTATAAAATATTTTTACTTACTGTTGAATCATGACTCAACAGCAAAATTTGATATTTCATGAGTAACTTTATATTTTTGTTTATAAGGCATTCTTTCAAATCAAGACCACGATCAAAATTTTGTGGTATCACATTATAGGTGTGGCATAATATAAGTTATTTAATTACAGCGTAAATTTTTATAAAAATAATTATTAAAAATTTGTGATGGACTTGTACCCCATTATCACGCGACTAAAATTTTTTGATGATATTTTAAAATCATGTGAGTGGGTATAAATTAAGTACAAATGTGTGAAAATGTGTGTTGAGCATGGATAGTTGGTACTCAGATAATTTTCTTCACCAGAATCCAAAGGATCAATGGTTTTGTTGAGTATACCAGTGTACGTGCTCCCTCAGGTATGGATCACTAGGACCAGGAACATCTGGGTCTGTCATGACCTGCAGTAGTGCGATATTTTGAATCCAATTTGAAGACACAACACTTCATTACTAGCCTAATCTAAGAGATCAGCACTAAATTAATTAACTAGCTAGTATATAAAGGAAAAATATCCATACCAGGGTGAAAAATGATCTCATGTCCCCGCCATGAACGTCAACCTTCGGTTTGTAAGTAACAGCAGACGGGAACAGCTCATGCCCATTATACACCTGCTTGTTGGAGTTATAAGCCACTGTCATCTTCACGCTTGGAGTGAAATAGTCGATGACATCTCCAATTACCCTCCCAACCACAAGAGGATCTGTCATGCTTGCCATTACCAAGAGCTTTTGGTGAATTTAAAGAAGAGAGATAGAAGGCTAAAATCTAAGCAGTGAAGACTACAGGTGATGGATAACAAGCTAATATAAGGATTCTAATTTTATCTTCTTTGGAAGATCACTCTGAGAAGTGATGAGGGCAGAAGCCTCGTATTTATAGTGTTGAGAAGCAGTTCCTAAGCTTACTTCACTTACATAGAAACCCAGAGGAGGTGGGGTGCTAACAAAAAGGTGAAAATGATTTCTTTCGTAAAGTACAGAAGCTACCAGGGGAATGTTCTCATAGTTTTTTGGTGTTAGGACCCTCATTTCTACAGTTTAGAGGCGTCGACTGTTGCAAACATCATTCAACTCATGGAAGGGTTATAACTACTTTAGGTCTTCCAAGTTCCCATGCCATTCGTAGTAAAAGTTCTCAGTCACAAATTCTTCATGTCTCTATTAAACGGGCGAGCTTCGGTTACAATACATCATAAGTATAGAACAGAATGAAGTTGTATAAACTTACTTATTTTCAACAATATAAAATGACATATCTTGTTATAACTTAAAATCTTTTGTTGCTTTGGAAACCTAATTAAATAAAATTGCCACTTCTTTTATATCAAAAGATTATGCATACCACATACAAGTGATTATGTCTCCAAATCATGGTAGATGTGGATATGATGGATACAATCTTTCTTACGTTATCTTCGTTGACTTACCAATCTGCTTTTTTTTTTTAAATAGCCAAATTATTATTAAAAACTAGTATAAAAATATAAAAAGAGAAAGAAGATGAATCTAACTCTGGGCCAACAGGCTCGCCCCCGGTACACCCCAACTAACATCCTTCATTCTTAAAGCTAGTAGAAATACAAGAATCAACAGATAAAATTTCATCTAGCCAAATAGGAGGACTAGACCAAGAAACATAGTGAGCTTGTAATAGAGCCGTCCTAGCAATGCTATGAGCTGCTTTATTAGTATCCCTATACGTCCATTTAAAGGACAAAGACATAAAATGATTTTTAAGATCAATACAGTCTAATACAATAAGCAGAAAGAGGGTTGCGGTAGGAAATTGTTTTTGCTGTAGAAATTTTACTTTCCATTAATAACCTTCTTTACAAGTATTATTTTTCATTATACTCTTAATTAATATGACTAATAATATATTTTTATGAAATATCTTATTTATTAAATTTATTTTATTTATATTTTCTTATTTTATTATTTATAATTTTAAATTTAGATTACTAATAATATATTTTTTAATTATTTATACAACAATTAATAGTTTATTAAATCAACAGGCTTTTTAGTCATTTTATCTCTTTTAGCAACCACAACCGCACTTGCTAAATACCTATTTTCACATTTCAGTAGTTATCAAAATAACAATCACAAACACATAAGTACTTATTGAGAATAAGTACTTATCATTTCAGCAGGTTGATTTGAGCAGGTTATCAACCGCCACCGTTCCTCCAAACTAAGCCTTATTCGTGTCCTTTTCTTATTAGTGGATTTAAACTTTTCAAGGAATTACAAGAATATATATATATAATTACTTATCTACTAAATTCTTTTTTTCTCTTTTAAGATATATTAAATAGTAATATCTAGATTTGTGATATTCCCAAATATTTGAATTTATAAAATTTCATAAATAATGCATTACGCAATATTGATAAATATTAAACTTATTCAACTTCCAAAAGAAATTGAACTTATATTAAGATGTTGAATATAGGGAAGTCTAGAATTCAATGACATAATGTAATTAACACAGATATTTACATTTATTCATCTAAATGTAGTATTTCCAGCACCTCCACGATTCGAGGAGTATATGCAGATTACAGTGAAACTTCATATTGTTACAACAACATTGTAAGACCAGGTGCACCAATTCTATCAATTAAGAAGGCAATGTAACACCTTCATCTGTTGCTTCGTTGTTTCCCATTTCTTCTGTCATACGCGAAATAAACTCAGAACCACCATTCGCTACTTTGGTTTGCTTGTTTTTGGCATTTCAATATGTTTAGTTGTTGATCATGGATATCTCGGAACCCAGCATGTTGATCAATCTTCAGGGCGTTAATTAACGTCATTTTGTTTTGGCCATATACCACATGCATAATCATTTAGATGGCCATTTCTGTGTTACAATATATAGAATTTACATCATCAAGTTCTTGTTTTGGAAGAAAAGTTGAAAAAGGAGAAAGAAAAGTGAAAGGAAATGTACAATGGTGAGCTGCTAGATGATTTGACAGGCTACGTTGTTTCCTAGGGTAACTTTAGGCATGGACATCATGGCAAAACGAATTGGCCAAAAAGAGGGAATACCACTAAACTTGGTAGAGATGGCCACCAGAAGTGACGGAAAGATAGAGAAAGAGAAAGTGAGAATTCCGGAAAGTTCAGAAAGGCATCTAATTCAACGAATTAACAATGTGTTACTAATAAGAAAGCTATGTACACTTTCTCTAGCTAGCGGCGAATTTTATCAATTTCTTTACACGTGAATCATATATTATATATGTGCACGTAAGACAGCAGATTAGACTAGTTTGAGGTGATGAGGGTCTCTACTGGAGTTGTTTATTTAACATAAAAGGAAGACTGCGTAGGGAATTTTTGCAGATCCTGTTAAGACACTCTTAAGCTAGGAAGCTTTTGCATTAAAGGTAAAAGGAAAATATATGAATTCCTGAGATGGCTGTTGCAAGAACCTTCCCAATTTTGCAATTACCTTTCAAGTTACCTAATTTGGAAAATATTTATTGAAGAGCTTGTGGTATAAAGTAGCTCCCCCATAACCCGCATCAACAACAAAAAATAAGCAGTGGTTTGGAGTCACTTCAAGTAAAGATATTCATCGGAGGGTCACTTCTATGCTACGGCTGGTAAAATTGGAAAGAAGGAATTGTAACATATGACAGCTCAACTGCTGTCTTTTCCTGAGATTCCTCTCTCGACTACAAGTATTATTATTTGACAATAATGTAAACTCCTGAATAGTACTTGCCATTCTTTCTCCAGAATCTTTTCACTCATCGTATGCCATTTCATTCTTTTCAATTTCCACTTCTTATGTGCTACTTGGTTTCATATTGTTCTGAAAACCAGCTCATACAAGAATCATTTTTGTGCTGGGGAAGTGGATGATTCCATTTCATAAATAATGTTAACAAGCAAATGCCATGGCTAGACTCCATTAACCATATTTATTCTTATTGTTTTATTAATGGAATTAGAAATTTGAATCAATAAATTCTATTATATCTAATAAGAAATTTTATTTAAAAATATTTAAGCTTAAAAACGAATAATAAATATTGATCATATTAACGTATGATGAATCATTTATTTTTTAACATAATAGGATGACATTTTTACCATGAATGATATTGATAATATTTTGTTAAATAATATTCTTTAAAAAATTAAGATTATTATTATCCAACTTTTATATATTTCATAAACCCAATTACTTATATCACAGTTTTATCAAAACTCTATACTTGATTCTTATTTATTTGACGTTGACTTTTAGTATAACTACTAAAACTTAACTTGTTTTATATACAACATATTTATCAAAGATATTTCCATACAATACAAGTATTAGGTTCAAAATTTGGCAGTTATTTACATTTTCAAATTTAACATTGGTTGTAGTACGTACCCTTTAGAATTTTTATAAAACTTTTATTTAGTGATATTGATTTTATAGCACATGTTACATTCAAATTAAGTTTAAGATGACTTCAGAATTAAATGAATTATGATTTATATAAAAAAAAGGTTTATGCATTGTCTAGTATAATTCCTTTAATTTCAATGTCACCGCTGTAGCTTTGATTGGATAGTTGATGCTCCTGGAACTAATTGTTGGAGGTGTGGTAGTATTCATCTATTTTGTAGGCACCCTTGAAATAGCCAGCCGTTGGAACATTTGACTACGATCCTTTGATTTGGGGCACTAGAAGGGAATCGTACAAGTGTGAGGCTCTCCCCCTCATCCTTAAATAAAAGTGTTCTGAGAAGTCTATCCAATGCATCTAGCCCAAATGTTCTTTTGCATAAAATGATTTTAGTGATTCCGAAGCAAAGTCTTCAATAATTCCAAATTGTTATCCGAACTTTGTTTACTTTGATCTAACTTGTATGTCATTCTATTGTTGTATATATAATATAAGATCATTTTCCATCGTATAAATTATCACGTGGTCACATTTTCAATCTATATTATAAAATTGTCAATTCAAGTGTAAAATGTATCATTAAGCCTTACAATCATAGCTTCATACTATATGTACAAATTTTATATATGAAAACTTATTATGCAGATTTTAAAACAGTTCTGTCAATATTAGCTTTATTTTGCTTATAATATTCATATGCACATGGTTTTATATTAAAATTGTAAAACAGTTTTGTCAATATTATTTTTATTTTGCTTATACTAATATTCATATGAACATGGTTAACTTCTGTTAGGATATATTATATATATCTTTTATTTAGTTTTGGCATTTTAATTGGACATATAGGATATAATTATCATGTTGATATTTGAATTATTATATGGCTGGACACGTGAGTAATTGGATGGGTTAATGCTTGGAAGAAAACAGAAAATAGTGGTTGTTGTGTTTTTGAATTTGGGATGTTACTGTTGCGGTAAAAATTAATGAAGCTGTTGAAGTGGTGGTGTTGTATTGGAACTCTCGTTTGTTACATGTTTGAATTGAAGTGGGACTCTTATTATGTGAGAGATTTATGCATATCTTTAATCTACGATAGAAGTTAATCTTTTTTGGTGCATATGCGGTATTGAGTTAATATGGGAGTGCGTGGTCAAGATGGACTCTCTTTTACTTGATTGAGTTGGTCCCATACACGTCTA
>JANQAP020000246.1:887535-899872 GCA_026874005.2 Erythroxylum coriaceum
GCATTTTTCTGAGCAGCAGTAAGTATTTCCTTTTTATCTCTCCTTTTGCTTTCCACCCGAATCCACTCTCCAGCTTTTTTAGGCATCGGTGGCTTAACAAATTTCAGGTGACCGCCAGTGTTGATGACCACCTGGTCACCAGCTTCCCTGTTATTTTCGGTGACCTGATTACCGATCCTTTCCAGTGCACCGACTCTCTCCTGACTTTTAGAGGCAGTGGTCAGGTTGTCTTTTTTTTTTCCACATGTTCCACCCTTTCGGCCTCCAAACTTGATTAGTATGCTTCTGGCTCCTTTTTTGGTTGAGCCCATTGCTCATGTCAATACTTACTACGTTCACTGACCTCACTGGGAATCGATTTTTGTCAATGAGCATTGCCTCTCCTGGGAATTTGAGAATTTTCCTGTTGATACAATCCTGAATCACGTTTCTGAAGGCCCAGCATATGTTGGTAGAATGAGTCCATACGTTATGATATTTGCAATAGTCTTTGGCCTTCATCTCCTCCTTGGTAGGCAAAACGTGATCTATCGTCTGAGTGTTTTGCCCATACATCGCCTGGCCCATGGTCGCCGGCTACTGAACAACCAAGTGACTTGTACTCCTTGAGAGCGCTTGCATCTGGTTGGTCACCAGACTCCCATTGCCCCCTGAGCTTGTTCCCTCTTCATAGAGATGAGGTTGAGTCGCTAGTCCAATGTGACTGTGGAACTGAACTGGGGTCCTGTGATTGATAGACACCGGAGACAGGGTAGCAATCGGTGTCTCATCCTTTCTGTGCGGTGGCTGGTAGGTGGTCACCGGCTGTTTCTCCTTGTTGGGGCTGTCAACCCTGGTGGATTGCCCCCCGAGCACCTTCACGGGAGAAGTTTCTCCTAACTTGGTCACCTTGGCTGACGACCCTTCACCCCCAGTTGGAGTGACCGTGAGTGCCATTAACTGATTTTCTGCGGCCACTGGTAACTTGCTGGCCTGTGATTCAGTTTGACGCAGTTTCTTGCTTGACTCTTCTCCGCCTATGCCTTTGTCTTTTCCTGGCATGGCAGATCTGCTGACCGCGGCTAAAAGCTCCTTTTGGTTACTCCCCATAGTGTTCAAGAGAGCTGTCGATTTTTCTATGGCCTCTAGAACTTTTGTTAAAAGGATCTCAATGTTGCTTGCTTGACTTAACTCAACGGATTGAGGTTGGTCTTCCTGCGTTGCTGTTGCAACGTTTTCCACATCATCACCTCCACTGATGAAAATGTCAGTACTCTTACTAGATCTAGTTTTCGTCATTGCGTGGTCCTACCAGGCATGCCAAAAATATATTTGCCTTTATTCTGATTAAAGGTTAACACATAGCCCTTTGTTTCGGTTTGCGAGCGTGCCAGGAATTTAAAGTAATTCCAAACTTGGAAATAAGAAAGAAAATATTGCGACTTGTAATTTCTGACTAAAATCAAACGATTGTGTATGCTAGAAAGGGACAAAAAATCTAACAAAAAAGAACTTTGCTTTATTGATAAACAATTCGGCAAAACATAATGACTAAGAAATTGAAAATTGCTGGTATCAATTGAAAAGAAAAGACTAATGCTAAGGAAAAAAAATAGAGGATTGTCGAATATAGAAACAAGCTAATAGGTTTGCTGGGATGCCAGGCTTTTGATATGTCAGAGATTGGAGAGCTTTCTTTCTGCTTCGAAACTTCTATTTATAGCCAAACAATGATGAATGTCCTACTGTAATTCAACTTATAATCCTGATAAAATTTTATCTTACTAGATAAAGATAAAGATTTGAATAAACTTTATCATATCCAATAGAGATAAAGTTTGGGTTGGTGTCTATCAAGTTTATCATCTTATCTCCTCTTTATCTTGGACTTCTAGATTTTCAATCCAACTCCAACTCTGCTACATCCTTCTCTTTGCTAGACACTGGATTTTTTGATGGGCCAAGATCAGTGGATTTCTTTTGGACTCCGAACCATGGGCTTTTCTTTGGGCTTTGAGTTTTCTGCCTAAAACAGTAAAAATGGGCCGAACTCATTTTTCGGTGTAAACAGCTTCTTACCTACGTTGTGTAATATTTGTTAAAGCAACTTAGTCACGTACATAAATCTTTTATTTGTTCCTAAAATAGACCATATCGAACTTTGGACATACATTGTACATTGTTATTAAAAATATCATCATGATTTGCGTTTCCTTTATATCTTGGTTATTTGTGAAAAAAGATAATAAAAATATACATTTTTTCTTAAATATGTAATATTGTTTTGTGTATTATTATGATATAATATTCATATTTTTATAAATTTCTTTAAAAATTGTCTTACAAGTTATTTTACACAAATATTTAATAATAAACAACTAATTTTATCAAATATTTTTAATAAATAATTAATATTATCTATTGATCAAATCAACTATATTAATTCACTATCCGTTCAGCACTAATAAATACAACTAAAAGCTAATGCTATTTGCTGATAGGCCTCTTTCAAATTGGATGAATCACTACGCGAAGAAGAAAAAGAAAGAGATGAATGTGCACTTCCATTTTTATGCTTTACTACCAACCTCAACATAACAACATATTATAAATGTATACTTATATACTTTATACGGTATATTCTTATTATGTACATATTATAAATGTATACTTATATACTTTATACTGTATATTATTATTATGTAGTATCTTTTTCTTTTTTAAATCCATCTCTCTCTGTGTCTAAAGTCCAAACCCTTTCGCTCGTGGTGCTCCCCATCTCTGGAACTTCAGGGTCTGATCATCTGGGCTTGAGCTTATTTAATTCATGGTAACTTCTCAATTCCCTCCCCTGCTTTCACTTTCTGTCGATTTAATTTCTCTTTTGCCTTTTCATATCTCGCACTAACCTAGGATTTGTTCAGGTGCTTCTTCTAAATAGTTTTCTTTTGCTTATATTTCGCCAATTTTATTGATGTATTCGTTCCCCTTTAGTTTTCCCTCAATTGATTTCTCTGGGTGTTCAAGAAAACATAGGGTTTTTGGAATTGTTCTCTTTTTGTTTTAGGAGGCAGTTGGAATTAAGTCAGCTAACTAAACCGGGCTAGATGAGGTTCTTATGCTTTGTTTTCAATAGTTATTTGCAGAAGTGTATAAACCCTTTTCAATGACATTCTTAATTTTTGTTATATCAGGTTTGGGAGCTTCAAAGAGGGGATTGAGAGCAAAATAGCCTAAATAGTTTAAGCCGGCTGAGGCGGCAGTATGTCATCTGAGAGGCCAACTTTACCTCAGTGCTTGCCATTGGAGCAGATTACGTTAACTAGTCAGAAATATACACGATCTGGGGAGGTTAGGAGGGTTTTGGGATTTCCTCTTGGTAGTGCAGCTGAGGACCGTCATTTTGGAGTAGTACATTCCAAGTCTTCTACTCCAATAGCAACAGAGGAGCTAAAGCACTTCAAAGAAAGTGTGCAAGATACTTCTAGAAAGGCCAGGTGAAATTCTTATTATATGGTTTTGATTTTTTGTTTGTGTTATGGCTCTTATATTGTTTTCTTTTAATTGAAATTATATATGTGAGCATTATGGTTAATGTAAATTCTGGAAAACAGTATTAAAACCTTATATTTAAGCTTTTGCCTTAATATCTAGTAATAGGTTGTCTATTTCTCATATTCTGGAATTTCAGATGGGAATACAATGATGAAATAACTTTTTTTCCTGATGGTTGTCTCAATTTCTCCAAACGTCTTTGCACCTCAACTTTACCCAATGTTTGTTGATACCTTGCATCACTGATGGGTTACTTTTCATGTTATCAAAATGCTTTCACACATGCAGAAAGCCATGTCATAGTGTAGATTTTATAACTAAAGACTCTATGTTCTATACAGTTTTGCTAAAGTATTTGCAATTCCTTCTACTATTACCTATGTTATAAACATAAGTGATGTACTTCTTGTAGGTATCGAGCAAAAATGTTGCACGACTCCTTATTCAAGTTGGAAAAGTATAGGGAGTCATTGAGCTCGAAGAAGCAGCGAAGAAGTGATTTATCATTGGTTGAGAAGCCTAATGGTTTAAATGTTCCAAAGGCAGGGGGTCAAATTTATAGAAGCTCTCATGGATTTATGACCCAAAGATTGGATGACAAGGCCAAGAGTGTTAACTTACATAAACGCACGCTGGTAATTGTTGTTGGCCTTGTGGATAATTATCATTTATATCTGATTTAACAATATCTATTATACTGTGATCTATTGTTTCTTGATTGGAATGATGCAAAATTTGATGCTAGCATTATTTGTTTTGGGGGACCTAATTGTGATTGTTGTATCTTTCTGCTTTTCAGTGTCCTATTAGATATCTTATTCTAGGATAAATTCAATGAGAGTCCTTGAATATGGGGTTATCTTTTTGGTGGGAAAAAAGTTAGAATTGCAATGTCTGGTTATTGAACTTTGAAATGTGCACTAATGTTACTACTTTAGCTGGTTATGCCTATTTTTATTATGAAAATAGAGAAAAAGATGGCACCTTTAGCAAAATTGACATGACACTAATCTTTTTCTGATGAATCGATTGACACTAATATTTTACCATCATAATGAATTGACAAAGTTAGGAAAAGTAATGCAATGGATGCATATTCCTTAGTTTAATGAACGAGCTTTTACAATTTGAACTTAATTGATCTAATCCTTCCTACAAATAAAAATACCCCAAGTGTAAAATCTGCAGTACTTTTTCTGGCCATTGGGTATAAGGACAAAGTTTTTCCTTTCGTTTGCAATTCAAAATTCTATAAATTCCTCCTCACTCTTCTTTTGTTTTTTTGCCCCCCTTCAAATAAAAAATGTCAATGTGGGCTACAACTATGTTAGTCCTAGATGAGTCTATAGTTAATCATGGAACCAGATATTTGATTCTAAATCCAGGACCTAGTTTCTTCTAGTGCCTTGGGTGTTGGCTTATCTTCCTAGTTTGATGATTTCTGTCTTTCATATCTTTTCCACATAATTTGAGTTTGTCATATGTCTGTTTATGTTTCCAGGCAGAAGACAGGCCTGCTGTTGCCTCAAGGCAGCAGATGCTTCTGGAAAAGAGTGGAGATACCCTCCAGGATAATGGTGGGCCTGCAGGTTGTCTTGAAGGGAAGATCCGCAGATTTCCTGGTGGAGGTGAAGGATGGGAAACCAAGAATAAAAAGAAGCGGTCGGTTGGAATCATGGGTACCAGAGCTACAAATGGTGAGCAAGATCTAAAGCGAGCCATGCATCCAAAGATGGGTGCTGCTTCTAAGTTGCGATCCTCTGATACCCAGAGCCTCAGGTAACTTAATTTAATAGCCATGGAATTACTATTGTTTTGTGGTTTTGCTACTTTAGCCTGATGTGACTTTTTCCCCAGTTACTCTGATACTAACTCTCGTGATTTTGTTCCTTAAAATATTATGTATTAAGAGTAGCTTAAGAAATACTAATGGGATTTATTACTCATGCTTTTGTGGATGGTACTAAGACTCATGCACATCCTGTGACTTGTATAGGTCAACAGTTTAAATTGTTACGCTATTTTGAGATGTCAGGTGCAAGTACAAAGATAATACATACATTAGTATTTTAGGTATTGGGTGCAATATGAAGATAATAAACAAATTATCTACATTATGTTATTATTTGCGCATGAATAGTATGTCTAAGACATGTGATGAGTGTTTGAAGCCTGCAGATAATATATATATTAGCATTTGAGGTATTGGGTGCAATATGAAGATAATAGAACAAATTATGTGCATTATGTTATTATTTGCACACGAATAGTGTGTCTAAGATACATGATGAGTGTTTGAAGAAATATGAAGGCTCATTTTGGTCAACCTTGTTTAAATTGACAAAAATTGCAATAAGCTAGGGTTCTTGCACCTGCTTAATGAGTTTATTTGTTTATGGTATGTGCTGTAGATTGAAATCTTCCCCTGGAGTAGGTGGAATCAACAAGTTGGTTGTTTCTTCAGATCCTAGTAAGTCTAGCATCAGTACAATACTCAAGAATGATATGGATAATGGACCTCATGGTGACTCCATGGCTCTTTTAGAGCAAAGGAATTTCACAAAAGGAAGCAAAAAGTATGTGTTTTCATATTGAATGTTAATATTGCAAATTTAGCATTCATTTAATCAATTGATTTTGATGCATTGAGTTGCAGCTAGGGATTTAACAGTTTATTGCATGTATTCAAATTTAACTAATTAGTGATTGTTGATTAGTCTCTAATACTCTCTCAGGCCAAATGTTCACGAGGATGAGCTAGTGGATAGTCCTAATAATGTGGTGAAAAGAAAAGTTTCTCGTTTATCACGAACAGGATCCATAATAATGCTAGAATCATCTGTCAAAGGTCACCCCTAATCTACACCTTTTCAAAGTTTGGAACTACAAACTAGTGAGCAAAATCCTGCTGCCATTTTAGTGGATATTCAAAAGTGTAACCTTTCTGCAGGTTCGTCACATGCCACAGCTCAGTGTGTGGGTCAAAGATCTTTTAAGAATTCACGTACAAGGAGAGTAAATATGGTTGCTCCAGTCTCAAGACATGTTGAAGGTCAGATTTCGTTTCCAGGAGCTCCAGTTTCTGATTTTGGTGGTAGAACTTCCAGTGGGGCCAATGGGACACTAGATACTGGCAGTGTAGATAATAATGCTCCAAAGGTGAAGAGGGAACTTGATGCTGCTCCGTCTCCCTTTGGGTTGTTTGAAAGTGAAGAATCAGGTCCTGGAGAAAATAAAATGAGAAAAAGGGAACCATATAGTGGTGAAGTTGCACCAACTACATCTGAGAATTCTGGGGCCTTTCTTTTGCATGCTAAGAAAAACAAAGTACCTAGTAATGAGATTATAGATGGTGTGCAAAGACGAGGGAGGACTGGTAGGCGTTCTTCCTCAGTAAGGCCATTCACTCCTTCGCTGAGGGAAATGTTAGAGAATGTGCCAACAATAAAGCCACTGACAAGTGTGAAGCCTGAGGCTGAAAGGAACAAAAGGTGTCTTCCCCTAATCCAATACAATTCCAACTCACACTCTCAGATTTCAAAACCACCGGTTAATTGATCTAAGTTTAGGTGTATTTCCTTTTATCATATTTCGTATATTGATGTGCATTTGCTTTATTTGCATTAGCAGAAATGGACGGTTACCTTCCAAAAAGTTGAAAGATAGGAAGGCTGTGTCTAATGTTGGCCAAATACTGAGTGGCAGTTCCTTAGATTTCGCAGGTATTATTTATGTATTACTTTAGATTTAGATCAGATTCGAAGCATGCTTGTATTGTGGTGATGAAATGAAACCCTGTTGAAGTTTGAAAAGGTCATAGGTTTCCAATGATGGTTCATGCAAGGTGTAGCATTGATTTGGAGTTTTCTTTCAAATTTGTGTTAGGAAAATGTTTTTGCTGAAACTGCTTTGCTATCAAGCATTTCAGATCTTAAGGCTTTGTCACCTCTACACGTTTAAATTAGCATATTCACTGTTTAATAAGCTTAAATGTATCAAAAACTTTGATGGAATCACAACGTTTCAATTCATATACAGGTGCATCTGATGATGATCGGGAAGAATTGATTGCTGCTGCCAGGTCGGCTCATAATGCTAGCAGTACGTGTTCTAACCATTTCTTTCAACTTCTCCAGTAAAACTTTCACATATATTAGCAGTTATGTATAGTTAGCCTAATATATGCTTGCATGTGATATAATCTTCAACTGTAGAACTTGCCTGTTCTGGTCCTTTTTGGAACAAAGTGGAGTCTATTTTTACCAATGTCAGCTCGGAGGAGATTTCCTTTCTGAAACGACAGGTAATAAGTCGTTGAGGCATTAAGCAAATAAAGTGGTGATTCGTTAACAGTCTTGATTAGACTCTTACAAATTTCTTTTCTTTCTTTTTGTTTGTTGTTGAATCAGTTATGTCTTGCAGAAGAGCTTGATGGTTGTTTGTGTCACATGCATGGCACTGGATACAATGTTTCGGTACTGGATTTGTCTCTCATTTTGTTTTTCATGCCTGTATTTCCTTGTTAGAGGGAAAAAAATGTTTGGACTTCAATTATTTTTAAAATTTTGCATTTTGGCTGCTAAATTTTGTGTTCATTTCTTAAACTTTAGTGCACTACTTTGAATCATGGCAGAAGAATTTTTTTATGGAGTTGAGCAATATAAAAGCTTTTCTATCATTCTGGATTTTCTTTTCCCAGGCTACTGTTGAGCATGATGAATTACTTAATTATACTGGTGAAAGACAAGGACATGAGTCCTATAAGCAACTGGTTAAGGTATCTTCTATATCTGGAGGACATAATACTGGAACTTTGGACAAGTTTACCCCGTTATACCAAAGAGTTCTGTCCGCGCTGATTGAAGATGATGACGGTGAAGAATTTTACACCCATGATGAGGGGAAAAGTATTTATCTACACTATGCCAGTGATGATTCGTATTGTGGTTCATGCAATCTGATTGATGTTGAATCCAAAGATAGGGACAAAATGGATTCTGAAGTAGAGTCAGAACTGGATTTTGTTACCCAGAGAAGTCATTTGTTGGATAGACTTTCATGTGATAAGAGTTGTACATCTAATAAAATATGGAAACCAAGCATCTCCAATTCAACATATTCTAGTGAATTGGGGTCAGTAGACGATGATTTGTCCCATTCAGATATTGGACATGCCAATGAAATTCGTACTAATGTAATGGTTCTGCTGGACACAACGGAGTCAGTTGTCTCTGGCGTTTCTCGTGGTCATCAATATCAGCAGATGTCTCTTGATGATAGGCTTGCACTTGAGCTACAGAGTATCGGTTTATTTCCAGAGACACTGGTAGGCTCTTTTGTCACACTTTGGTTGCAGTTGCTACTATGGCTTATTTGGATCTATTTCTTTTTACAGCCTGATCTAGCTGAGGGAGAAATGATTAGTCAAGATATGCTTGAACTTGAGGAAGGGTTGTTCCAGCAGGTTTTTCCTTTCTCTCAAGATATTAAACTTGAGTTAAACTGGCTTTTGTACAGTTTTTCAATAGTTAATTTCCCACGAATAATTTTTTGTAATACTCTGATGGTTTGAATTTTTAACTCTTGTATTTATTTCATTCCTTACTGTCATACTAATTATGAAACCTATCAATCCACAGATAGGGAGGAAGAGAAAGAAATTAGGAAAAATCGATAAAGGAGTTCAGAAGGGGAAAGAGGATGAGAAGAGGTTTGTCTTTGCAGTTTGATGACTTGTATAGTTCAAATTTTGATCTGGAATTAAAGTATGAATATGATTTTGCAGGAGCATTCAACAGATCGCCATGGACCAACTAGTTGAGATAGCTTACAGGAAACGAATGGTAATTGTTTGGAGTCATAATCTTATGTTTTTATCTTTTTAAATTCTATGCACAATACAAATAATGAACTTGAAGCTTGCAATTACCTTACGAGGAAGTCTTTGATTGAGGTATGTAGGAATCTGTTCTCTCTTGGAAAAGAATTTGACAGAAAAATCCTTGTTTTTGCTCAAATTTAACAGAAACTGCAGTTACTCTAGTCAATAGGACCTGAACTCTAGATTTCACTTGTTTAGTTTGGACCCTTAAACTTGATAGTGAAAAAACCTTAAAAGCTAATACTACTACAACTAAACCCCAATAATATAAGGGAAAAAGAAACACACAAAAATGTTGTAGCAGAGTAGATATCTATCCTCATCAGTTTCTGCACCGACTTGTGGCTCCTCTGCTCTGTAAATGAAAAAGAGAAGATGATTTAAGAAATTAACAGTTGTGGGTAAAGAAGGCATTGTGTGAACCTGCCATACGAACTTTATGGGGTTCTTTTCTACCGTTGAATTTGGAAGGTTGATACATTTGTATTGGACAGTAAAGTACTGGGTACTTGTTATATTTGGAAGTAATGATAATAGTTTCCTCCACTGGACTCGTTGAATTTCATGTTCATTAATCTATACAGGCTTGCGCAGCCAATAGTACCTCAAAAGGGGCAATTCGCAAGGTCTCTAAACAAGCTGCATTGGCCTTTGTTCAACGTACTCTTGGTAGATGTAAAAAATTTGAAGACACAGGAGACAGCTGCTTCACTGAGCCTAAACTACAGGAGATCCTCTTCTCTAGACCTCCATGCTGCATGGAAGCCAAATCTGCTGATTGTGTTGGGTCAGGAACTGCTAGTAACACATGCAATGACATTCGTGATCATCACACTGAGGCAGGAGGATCAGGTATCGATTTGATATTGACATTGTCACCTGTTCATGCTAGAAATTATTCACTCTGGTGGTATGTTTCCTCAAGTTGTAATGTCAGTATGAAACAATATTGTTCACGACTTACTCCTTTGTAACACTTGCTGACCAAACTTAAACAGGGTCCAAAAGAAAAGGAAAACAAAAAGAAAAAGCTTACATATGTTACCATCGTATAACTTTTGTTTTGCGTTTTTTCATTGCAGGTACTATTTCCAGTACTTTCGGGAGACAGGATTGCAACGGTGATAACATTGGTATAGTTGAGAAGAAAGAAGTGTTATTTGATGAAGTTAATGGCAGTGCTTCATCAAGGTTAACATCTGCTCTCGAAAACTCTGTTCGTGGTGGTGTGAAGGGAAAGAGAAGTGACAGAGAGAGGGATCAAAACAAGGCTCATCGGAGAACCGACTCTGTTTCAGGGGTTAGAGACTTGGACCCGAGAGGCGCCAGAAATGACCTAGATACAAAATCAGAGTCTAAACAGAAGAGTGGTCGAGTATCAACTTCACAAAATGGACCTCGTATATCGAGGCATCCCTTGGTCGGTGGTAGCGGTAAAGTAGACAGAGAAGTTCCGTCAACATTTCATGGTGATGTTCCTCGAGATACTTCTAGGGAAGCAGATGAGAACATTGATCTTTTGAACCTGTCAGAATTGGATGCTATTGGATTTGGTGATCGCCAAGATATTGACATATTGTTGAATAATATTGATGAAGATTTCTTGGCAGACCATGATACATTTGGTCTCGCTATACCAACTGACGACCTTTCCGAGTTGAATTTCATGTAGACAACCTTTATTTGCGAGGAACTGATTCCAAGAATTTTTGTGATTATGGACTCCATTCAAAATCTGGAGCACTATAGCCAACCCAACTGCAGTTATAGTTTACTCATCTGTATATAATTTCCCATTTAGGTATTCGTTTCAATTGAAGAACCGTTCTCAAGGCATTCTTTGTGAAGATGAAGATATAGTAAACTTCAAATTAAAGTAGCACACCACTACATATTTTGAAATTTAGTTACAATATTGATACAACTAGTTTGAAAAATATCTGGCCTAATTTCTTTGTCATACTAAACGTTTTTTTTCCGAGTTAGAACTGCTTCTAAATTTATATTCTCTTAATGTAATCTTTAGCTATTTAGAATTTTGAGTTCTATACAATTCTATTTAAAAATTTTAATTCGTGGGTATGGTATATATAATAATAAAATAAATGATAACAGAAGGAAAGAGATAAATAGAATATTACTACAGATTAACAGAAGTGTTGTTTATAATATGCTTAATACATATATTTTCTGTAAAAAATCCTGCCCAACTCACATTTGTAAATGCCTTAATTTTATGGTTGTATGTCTTTTGAAAGAATAATCCTCTAATTGGAGTTCTTTTAAAATATTTTAGTTCACAGATGATGCTGCCATATGTTCCTTAAGATGGAGCGTGTATGAATTGATCGATGCAGCTGACAACAAAACTAAGGTTAGGCCTTGTATATGATAAATAAATCAATCTACTTATCAATCATTGAAATTTTCTTCGATGCATTAGATTGCTTGTTCCTCTTTTTACTCATGTCATCTCTTCTAAGTTGTCTAATGTAAAAACAATACCATCCATATACACAATCAGAATAGTTATCTTACTCTCCTTGTGTTTATATAATAATTTGTGATGAGATTGAACTTGCATATATCTTTTTTTTTAATGGCCTTAAGAAACTATCAAAGCATATAACTTTTTTTTTTGGCAACGATTTTCAATAATGTCGCTAAAAGCTTATTTTTTTGTGACGTTTCTCATAATCATCTATTAAAGGCTCAACCTTTTGCAACAATTTAACATTTTCGTTGCAAAATGTCAAACCTTTAATAATGAATTTGTAAATCATTGCACAAGGCATGACTTTTGGCCACGAATTTTCTAAACTATCGCCAAAAGTTGAAATAATTACAAATTTTACCTAATGAATTTAAACTCTATAAATTTATTTAAATATATGAATTTATACCAAAATGATTCTTTAATGA
>JANQAP020000246.1:899972-926596 GCA_026874005.2 Erythroxylum coriaceum
ATAATAATACATATAAATATTGAAATATGGTAAGTAATATAATATAATGATATATGGTAAGTAATACAAGATTTTAATTAGAAGTATAAAAATTATTTCAAACAAAACAGTAGATAAAGTTTCATGCATATTCTTTCAAAAAGAAAAAGAAATAATTATTTTTTTAGATTTCAAGTAACATGAAACTCGATAGATAAGATAAAGGAATTCCCTATGCCTCGATTCCTGATAAAGCTCCTTGCACGTTCGAAGGCATCAAGTGAAACAGTAAAAAATCTTCCCTCAAGGGTTGGTTTATTGACACTCTTTTCTAACAACTTCTTCGCTTTAACTAAACTAGCAGAAGATACAATGAATAATTCCCCAGATGCGGTATGAATAACTGAATTAGATGAACCACACATATGATGTGTTTCACCTAAGAAACAAATAGTATAGAACTTAAATAGCTAATTAAGTCAAACAATGTAAGGAACCCAATTTCGAACACATTCATACCTGATTAAACAAACATAGTTTTTGGAATCGATGACTATTCCGAAACAATTGATTTTCCTAATCATGTATCAACCATTGGAAGCTTTACACAACATATAGTATATACAATTAAACGTTCATCTCTTATAATTTCCTAACAAAAATGAGATACAAATAATAAAGAAAATAGGTAATTAGGATAATACTAAAAACCTTAAAGAAAAAGATTAGCTATAGAAGGCAAGGGGTGATTAGTGTTTGATGAGGAGATTTGTTGTGCATCAATTTGTTCTTGATTAGGGAGAATTTTGCCGCATTCCTCTCAGTGGTGCTCATTTCTACCATAAAAAACTAGTCATCACGTCAACATTTCATGATGAATTAATAATAATAGTTTTATTCTAAAAAATCAATTTAGCATTAAATTCTATGTTTAATTGAATTTTTTTGGTAATCAAATCCCATAAATTCTCAGAGAAGGAATGAATTGATCCAAAATTGAATAAAACTTTACCATACAAATTCTAGCAACAAAAATAAAAGGTCATTTCTTTTAAGTGACGCTAAAAACAACATTCTCCTTAGCAACTTGTTATTTATTATGATAAAAAACAATAAAGCTTAAGTCTAACGTTAGACTTAAACCAATTTTCTTGTTCTCAATACACTTGATCCTATCAACGAATGCTCTGGAAAAGCTTTTGTATATTGAACATGTAATACAATAGTTTAAGTTACATACATACTAACAAACTTGCGGAAAAGATAAGAGAAGAAGAAGGTTATCTGAAGAATGTTGAGAGAGAAAGAGAGAGAGATTGGAGGAAAGAACCAGGTAAATGTTGAAAACAGAATCAAGTACGTAAACATCCCTTGTAAAAGTTAAATACTCTATTAGACCTTTCATCAAATAGTTAAATATTCAAAAACTCCTTCTCTTGCTTACACTAATGAAAAAAAAGGGTCAATATATGTTATATAATGCAAATATGCATTCTCTAGCCTCCTAAGACTTATAAACTCTTTAGTATGTCCATCCAATTTTTTACACACTAACCAACTAATATGTCATATTAGTCGATCAATGTATCTACCAATATGACATACAAACTCATTGTACATTATTTTTTTACTTTTTTTGATACATTAGTTTACCATATATAAATATCAACTAGCTAATATGTCCAAAAATAGTACATTATCATCTACAACAATACATTGATAAACCAATATGCTTGAAAAAATGTTTTCAAAAATTTTTGAAGTTCTTTAAAAAAATCAAACCATATTTCTTTGACTAAAATTTGGTCCAAAATTATTTCAAAAATTTTGCAAAGATTATTTTAAAGATCAATTGGTTTTCTTTAAATATCAAAATAATTTCCATTATGAAAGGATTTACACATTATGTTCTTTGTGTAAATGATCATGTAAAAATTAAACCTCTAACGCATTAAAATGATCAAAATAAGGTTATAAGAAGGATTGAAATGATTTGATAGTTTTGATATGCTTAATTTCTCTTTATTATTGATTTTTCACTTAAATTGCATATATGTAACTATGTTCCACTTTACTCATTTTCTCCTTCTATTAATTGTTCAATTTATCCAGTTGACCCCTTTACTCACTTTATCCTTATATTAAATTTCAACATTTACATATTTCTTGATTTTAATATAATAAAGCAACTAATATCACAAAAAATACATTTATTAATAGCAATATATTTTGTTAACATCAAAACCATGGGTTAAAACCTCATTTGGTCAACAATCTCCCACTTTTTGTGATGAAATATTTATTGATATTGGAAAAATAAATAATATTGAGTAAGCTCTCTTTATCTTAAAGAAGTATATAATATATGCTTCCCTTTAATCCATTCTCCATGAATGCATAAGATATCACTATCCTCTCCCCATTTTGTCAATAGTAAAAAGTTATATGATAAATAAATGTATAAGAATCAAAAAAGGAAAAACTTCTCTGTCCTTTTTTGTCAAAGATTCTATCATATGAGTAAAGTGTACATACAAAGCATTTATAAAATTGAAGAGCAATGCTTGTAATTCTCATATACTAAATTCAATAATCAATCTTTCTTTGTAGAGAACAATGCTCTTTTCTCTTAGATATGTATACCAAGTAAATATCCTCAAATATTTTCAATAAAAAAGTAAGTGTTTACCTTCTTTTATATATATCATCAACAGTTACAACGTTTTCTTCCTCACTTGGTTTAATACTTAGTCCTTTGACGCCAGTTTTGTTACTTAGATCATGTGAGGGATCTTGGTCATTTTTTTAAAATTAATTATTGGAGGTACCATTGATATTTTTCATTTGAATTCATGAATGTGATATTAATTACTAATATTCATTTAAAGTCACTTGATATTAATCTACAAGGAAAAGAAATTAAAGTCTTTTATATACTCGTATAAATTTGGGTCCTTAAGAGTTAGTTGTTAAACTTTTTTTAATCTATGTTCTTTTAGGACTATTTTAAAAAAATTATCTCAAAAGGTAATTTGGCAAACAAGGGCAACTTAAAACATAACATTTGTATCAAATTTTAACTTAAACACAAATATTTTGGATGTCGAAAAGAAATCCAACATTTTAAAATTTTTAATTTAGACCATTAATTAATGGGACCCTAACTCCTTGTGAGAGTTCCAATAATTTTTTTAAATTCAAAATTTTTATTATTTATTATGGGTTTGTTTAGTAAATAAATATTCGAGTTGGTAAGAGAGAGTAGTCTACATCAAATTAATTTGTCAAATTAATTAATAATAAATATTCGTAATATAAGAATACAAAATAAGAAATATTTGAATTAAAGTAAAATCTAGGTTTAGAACAAAACCTAACAAGGTTACAACTAGAGTTTTGAATCTCTTTGAATCAGAATATTTGAAATTAGCCACACTTGGTTTTAGTTCCAATACCAAAAACATAAGCAAATTAAGATGAAAGATAAAGAGAAAATGCAAAGAAAATAAAAGATAATGATGGAGAAGGTGTATGTCAAGTTTTTCTCCCCTTTCCTACTCAAAACCTAGCTTCCATCTATCTTGTAGAGATTTGTTGTCTAAAAAAATTCAAATCTCTACACAATAGGACTTGAAATAAGTTTTCTAATTGAATTCAACTCTTGGGGTGAATTTGATATTAGGTGTGATCTTGCCTTACCCATTGCAATAATTTGTCCATTTTTTCCAAAATTCATGATTTGGATCAATAATGCTCCAATTTGATTCAATCTCTACTTGTCATCTAATAAAACGAAATAAATATTAGTTTTCCCGTTTCAGCATCAAAATTAATCTAAAATAGAAGAGATAAGTCCAATTAACATAACCAAAAATATCTTATCATTTATTTTAAAACTTTTAGTACGCATAACAAAGACGAGTCTAACACTAGTTATATGTTCAATTCTAGCATAGGTTTGCTTCTATTCCTTTAATTCGTAAACCGAACAAAAGACCAAAGCTAGTTTAATTTAATGTTTGACGTTTGTTACTTTATGTAACCTTATTCTTCAGCTTACTTCTTCACTTGAATCAACATTATATGCTTCAATTCATTCCTTTGAAGACGCAAAGCTTCACACTTTATATAAAGATCCACTAGATTACTGAGAGCTTCTTTGTTCTTTTTTACTCTACTCTTTATCAATAGTCCTCCATCGTTCTTTAGTGGATCTCCAGCAACTTTCGGAGTTTGACTTAAATCCTTTGCAATCTGTTACTTAAATCCTTTGCAATCTGTTCTAACCCCTCTTTATAGCTCCTTATTTTGAAGCTTGTATAACTTGACTAGATGCTTGATTCCTATTATTTCGCCTCTCCTTAAAAGGATTTGTCGTCAAATTAGTATCTTCATCTACAAAATCTAAAAGTATTTATAATTTGGCTAAGAATACATCTCTCATATCCCCAACTCTCACTACTAAACTCAAAATTTTATCTCTCTCATTTTTTGCTTTCCTTAAAAGGATTGAATTACCTCTAAGTATTTGCTCTTGTTTCTTTCCTTTTAATCTCTCCTACTAAATATCATAAATCTTGAGTTAATCTTCCAAAACTTGCTTATGTGACAATAGGCAATGGTAATCAAATTTTCATTCATGAAAAAGGAATATATGTTATTATACCTATCATGCCTGACTCTTCTATCAAATCGCCAAGGATGCTCCAAAAGAATGTTACCTATTTGTATCGACACAATATTATATTTGCACCAAATATATGAACCTCCCAATTGAGAAAGAAATCAAAACTTATTTTGTTACCCTAATTTTCTCGCTCGTATTAAACTATTATTGATTATATGGTTTAGGGTTTTTTCACTAGTGGTCTTAACTTCTCCATTAACTTATACTAATTACAATGGTGAGACTCCCTTCATCTATGATCTTTCTATAAACTCAATCGTTGATAGAACACCTTATTTGAAAGGGAATATCTCTCTACTCGTTCACATCATTCTCTCCCACATACATAATTCCTTTCTAGTGACCAGCATTCTCTAAACTAAGAATATCATTATCTGCTTCGTCTTCACTCTCGTACTTATTTTCTATCTTTTCTCAATATCATCACTATTTTGTTGGGAAATTATAAAGCTATATACCATCTACCTAAGCATTTAATGAACTTGACATCTTGATTCCTAGTTGTTGAAAAGGAATCAATCTCAACTTTCTCTCCACTTGATGCTTACAATTTCATTATAGTTGCTTTATATTTACGCTTCATAACTTTATCATCCTCTTTACTTCATGGTTTTTGTATGATGAAAAACTTGTTCAAGAAGCACTAAAACAATTATAAGGCCTAATTTTAAGTGATCTTTTCACCTTCATAATGGTCATATTCAACGTATCATCGATCTTTATATAATGGTGTAGTTTAACAATGTTGGTAATTTTTAGATTTAGTCCATAAATAAAACGAGCCATTATTGCCTCTTGGTCTTCCTCCATAATCACCCTAACTATATCAATCTCTATCTCCTTGTATTACTTTTTGCGCACTATTGGACCCTTAAGTTAATGCTTGCAACCTTTGAAAGAGATTCCTATAATAGGAAATTGACATAAAATATATCCTTATCACCATTTTCATCTCCTTCTACATCCTAATAGGTGGCCTTTTTGTTACCTTTTTTAGTGACATCCTCTAAGTAGTTAGTAGCATCCTCAATCTCATCATATGTCTCAACATCATCCATCCTAGAAGGTATTGATGGATTTTGTTATAGACTAGTTATAGCAACCTCATGCTTCTCCAACGTATCCCTTACTTCACCGAATTGTCTAATGAGCTGCTCACATTAACCTTATATCATGTTTATGATATACTTCAGGTCTTTCACCACTCTTTCCTCCTTACTCACTTCCTTGTCTTTTAATGAACTTTTATTTTAGTTTTAAGCTATAATAAAATGTTATTAACAGAAAAGCACTCCCTCACATGTTTCTCTCAAAAGTTCACTCTACTCATAAACTAAACTCAAATAGCCGAACAGATTGTTAACTGGGTTTAAGTAGCTTTCATAGCTCATAACAAATGCAGCTCACTTAGTAATGCAATGAAGAACATCTAGATTTTATAATTCAATTTTACTTGGTTCTTTTAGTGTTTTATTGTAACCTCTACATATGCTAATTGCAGACAAATAATGCAACTCATTTGCTATGGTTAATATAATTTCTTTTATTTAAAAAAACTCTTAACTAAAGATTCTTTACAAACTAGATAACATATATGAAGAAATTTATTTTTAAATATTCCCCTTTTGTCAAATAACTCTCAAATATGCAAATTAGACATAAATAAAATAAAGAAAATGCCACTAAAGGACAAAAAAATAAGAACACTCTAAAATAAAAAATTGACCTCTATAGAACCCGCTGGACCCAATAAAAGGGAAGAAGAAATTAACAAAAATGAATTAAAAAGCAAGAAAATGCAAGAATAATAAGAAATAGAATTTTTATGGTATGTAGAATACCTTGTCCGTGTTGGAATATGAATAATCCTTTCTTACAATGGATAATGTATTTGGAAGCCCCTTTTGTATGATTTAAATAAGACTTTTTAATACTTATCTTTATGAAACTTTTCCTTTTCTTTAATAACTTGGAAAATAAAAAAACAAGGTACAAGATACTTGAGAACAATTCGTTCTTAATAAATCTTAAGAATGACATAAAAATTAAAAGAAATTGAATGTATAGGAAAAGACACAATATAATTTTTCAATAACAAATATGAATATAAAAGATGTCTCTAATATTAAATTCTGATACAACCCTCATAAATAGGACTATTGAGAATTGATATCAATATATCTAGGCCAAGGATTATTCAATTATGACAAGTTTAATGCAAGAAAAACAAACACAAAAAGTTATAAAGGATTTGGAGTGATAATATCTAGAGTTTTATTGTCTTTACCAAGCTAGATAAGATCATATGTTTATAGAGAACCTAAAACGAAAGTTACTTTAAAAGATTAAAGAAATTCTATTCAATGTTCTGATTGATCATTAACAATGATAAGCTGCTATTACAATAATAAGAAAGCCTCTTATAAGTATAAAACCCTACAATTAAAATCTCAAAAAGAAATAACAATCAAATCCTAAAAAACTAAAACACATCTCTAATGCTTGTCCAATAAGCATACTAATGTTGATATTGTTCTATAAATTTTAATATAAGTAATAAAGTGAGTATGATGCCAGATATATATTCAACTCCGGCGCTAAATTGCTTCTATTCGTCTAATTTATAAAGCTAAAGAAAGACCAATGCCTATTTACTTTTGTGTCCAACATTAGTTACATTATGTACCTTATTCTTTAACTTGCTCCTTTACTTAAATCAACATTATCGACTTCAAGTTATTCTCTTGAAGAATCAAGTTTCACTCATTGTATAAAGATCCACTATTAAATCCTTGTGAGCTTCTTTAGCCTTCTTTACTTTGCTCGTAGTTAATAGTCCTCCAACATTCTTTAATAGATATCCAATAACTTTTGATAGTTGGCTTGAATCCTTTGCAATATGTACAAGCCCCTCATTACAAGAAAATTGCAAATTACTGACGGAAAATTCCTTACAAAAAAAATTTGTAGTAAATTAACTACAAAAAATTGATTCCGTAGCTAAACTTGTCGAAAAAAATGATGTTTTATGACCCAAAAAAAGATGTTGTTAAAAGAGGAGGGTATTTTTCTGCCAGACTTTGCCGACAGAATGTAGCGATGGAATAGTGAAAGTTGTAATAAAAATAGGCACCAATGGTTCTTGGTAAAAATTACTTACGAAGTTTACCGACAAAAAAATTTTCGTAGGGAAATTCCCTACGGAACTATTACTCCGTAGGTAATGTAACTATTGAAATATGTTTATGTAGGGAATTTCTTGACGAAAATAAAGTTCCGTAGGTAAACAATTATGGAGTGATATTTCTGTAGGTAGTTTCCTTATGCAAACACCATTCTATAGGTAAATTCCTTCCGTAGGGAATTTACCAACAAAATGATGTTTTTATCGGTAATTTACCTACGAAACTATCATTTCGTAAGTAAATTCAAACGACGTTGGTATTTTGGTTTAAATTGGAAGTACGTCATTTTCCTTCCAATTTAAACCAAAAAATCAAAGCCCTTTCCCTTGTCGTTCTTTTTCGTTTCTCCTCTGCTATCATTTTGTTCTTCCGTCAATCCACTTTAAACCAAAAAATCGAAGCCCCCTCCCTTATCGTTCTTCTTAATTTCATTCTTCTTTGTTTCTCCTCTGCTTTCATTTTGTTCTTCCGTCAATGTTGTTCGTCATCTTCATTTGTTCTTCCACCAACTGCTTCCATTGTCTTGGGTTTACTATCTCGAGGTTGGTTGTCTATGCTTTACTCCTGGGTTTATTTTTTTTGCTTCAATTTTTGTTGTTAAATGGTTTTATGTTTGTTGATTTTGTTACTATGGATTGAGTTGTCAAGGTTTATTTGAGTTATTAATCGGTTATTGTTTGTTGTTCTGTGTTAATGTTGGTGAATAATGGAAAAAGATAGCAATTTTGAAATAAATTAGGGATGAATTTATGAAGTGTACCAAGTGTTCGATGAAAGTTCTCTAATAGGTCTCTCACATCATTATACGTTGCCTTCATCTTCCTTAGGTGTTAAACCATCTTTAGAAGGCATACTTATAATATAACTGTTAATTTTTTTAACTACAGTAAACATATACCAAATGTTGTTATACATTATATTAAAAGGAAGTGCATATACGTTATATTAAAAGGAAGTGCATACTTAAGAAATAAAAGTAATGACATAAAGACCCCAAAGATCTAAATAATGAAGTCAAAATAATTATGATAACTTACATAACTATCTTGAACGTCCAATCCAGTTTATATGGCTAAGGGAAAAACATGAAAAATGATTTTAATTTAGGCTTCCTTTAAGAAAATTTACATGTTTAAATATATTAAAAGATGTCTTCATAGATTTAAATAACAGAAAACTAATCTACCCTAGACTCTAAACCACTCACTTTATTTCATTTTGTTTCTTCAATTTATCCTTTATAGATGACATGTTATTTCTTTGTGGAGCAAATGCCAAATGTATGAAAACTTTGATGAACTTTCTACATGTATTTGACATGCTCTTAAGATTATCAATTAAAAGGCGTAAAATCTATCTTTTGATATCTATCAAGGCATCTCAACTAGTAAAGTGATTCTACTTTATTTTAAGGCTACTTGCCAAATAACATCCATTTAAATAATTACGAATTCTTATTACCACCAAGAGACTAACCTTTATGGATTGCGAAACTCTTTTTGACACTATTTTTAGGAGAGTCAGTTACTAGAACAAGAGGCTTCTTTCCTTTACTAATCGAATACAACTAATCAATTTATTGTTTAGTAACCTTATATGATTTGGAGCTCATATTTGATTCTCCCTAAAAAGCTATTCCAATATGTAAGAACGTACTATGAGGAACTACTTATGGTAAAGAAAAATTAGATAATCTTTACAGACAATGAATATATTGAAATTTCATTTAGAGATGATGGGGAATCTATAGAGGGCGAGAGATCCGAAAAGGGGCCTGACTTTAATTCTAATTCTTCAGAAATAGAAGATGATGATGATTTCGATTTACAATTAGGTGATGATAATGATTAATTTGTATAAGTAATAGAATATTATATGAATAAATTTATTATTGCATCAATAATATATTGTTATATATTTCATTTATATTGTTCTATTAGTGGAATAATCAATAAAATGTTAATTTCAGGTTAAAAATATGCCACAAAAGACAAAACAGGATATGATGCGACTAAGGGTCAGTTACCATCATTTGGAGGAGTCAGTGCACGTCTAAGTGAAGCATCACATTTTACAGAAACTACATAATTAGGTGTCGCACGTCCAGCTAGTGCATATCCAGATAAGGCATCACCTTCCCCACCTACAGTCCCTGTAAAATCACATTCCCTACCTACTGCTACACCATCCAACACCCCTACTTCTACACCAGAATTTGAATCGATACTGACAGAGATATGAGCGTAAACATTATGAATGAAGGAAGAGGGCTCCATCCTAGAGCCAAAGGAGTTGATGGAAGAATTTACATTACAATTGTCAACAATTTGTGAGTGAAATTCTAAAAATTTTGTAATATATGATAACACTAAAAGTTTGTACTGAAGTTATAGGTTTTAATTTGAAAATGATCTAAAATAGCTTATATATTAGGTTGGTTCAGTTTGAAACATGCTTTAGTCATATCTCATCCAAGTTTAAGGAGATGATAGAACTTGAGTGTTATATATAGAAGAATATCTCTCAGGGGCGAAGGATTTTTATTATCAGGAGTTTGAGGTACAAAAAAATTGTTATTTTTATTTTATTTTATCTAAATTCTTTAATTTTTTTCAAAAAGAATATTTTTTAGGATTCAAAATTCGATGCTGTCATTTATGATGTATTGGAGAGGCGAGCCTGTGCATGTTATAGAGACTTTCTTAGTTCGATACACAAGGTCGCCTTATATATTTGAAGATATATAGAGTCGTTAGCAGCAGTACTAGGCAACACCTAAGACAATCTCTATTTCAAAGCGTAGTTTTACAAACAGACAAGGAGGACCGGAGGAAGAGAGTCTACCTGTACACACTAGAGGATCTATGACTCAGCAGGAGCATGCAGAGAAACTTGTAAGTATCTAAACTTTACACTTTTATTCTGATTTTTGTACTTTGCTGTATGAAATTTGATGTATGCAATGTAGAATGAAAATATATATGTATTATGAAGAATGATAATTTTATAAGTGCTTGTTGCCATGAATGACTATGTTATTGAGATAATTTTTTTGTTTAACAAGGGGTAAATATCATAAAATAGATGAAACTCTACCAACATTTTTGTAAATTATAGTTCACTTAATTATAACACTTTATTCTGACGCAGGAAAAGTGTATGAGCAAGAAACCTACAATACGTTAGCTCTCTTTGCACACCCCATACTAAGAAAAATGATGGTGCAACCTTCATCAATATTCGATGCAGACAACTTAATGTATGCAAAATTTATACTTTAATATTAATTTGATAAATAATATTAGTTAAAAATTATCACTTATTATCATAAATAATTATAATAATAGGATCAAATACAAAAAAGCATTGAATGACAGTTTCAGAACTCCAAAATTGTTGATGAGAGTTAAACATATCTTGATGCAGGTGGAAGTAAGGACTGCCGTGAAAGGATTTTCGACTTAGGTTCATTTGCAAACACATGCTATTCGCAATCCTCCATATCCAGTATAGCTGGATCTAGTAGGTGGTCCACATCCAATGAGAGAGTTGTTCAGCTTGAGAGCACGGTGAAGATGCTGGCAACTCAGTTGTGACAGTCGATAGAGTAAATAGCTCAGCAATGAGATGGATGAGTTGAAGGAGAGGGGCATCACCTCATCACAATAGTCAGATCATCCGCCTTCACCAACTGCATAGCTTAGATTTATAATATTTCGGTACTTAAGTGAATGTACTTGATATTTTTCTACTCTTATGTTTTTTTATAAATTCTTAATTCATAGTTATTTTCAAGATCCTTATTGTTGTACATTATAATTTTTTATATTATATTATCAATCAAGACTAGATTATTTAGAGAAATTAAATGTAGAAAAAAATCAATAGATTATCAACAAAAAATTCGAGCGGGAAGTGAGAAGTGTTAGCTCAAATTACTATAGGTAAATTTCTTGACAGAATTACAATATTCTGTAGGTAAATTACCGACGGAGTGCTATATTCTGTAGGTAAATTACCGACGGAATGAAATATTCTATGGGTAAATTACCGATAAAATGAAATATTCCGTGGATAAATTACCGATGGAATGTTATTTTTTGAAGGTAAATTTAGTAATGGATATTGCTTATCTGTCAGTAAATTTTCTACAGAAATTATAATTTTGTCGGTAAAGTTATTTTAATTTTTTCGAGAAACTTAGGAACGGAGATTGTAATTCCATAGGGAAATTTACCGATGTAAATTGTAACTCCGTCGATAAATTTTTTGACATAAATTGTAATTTTGTCGAAAAATTTTACCTACAACCGTTTCTCTTACAATTCTTTCCGTAAGCAAAACTAATTTTTCTTGTAGTGCCTCTTTATGGCTCATTTGCTTTGAAACTTGTATAGCTTGAGAAGATGTTTGATTCCCATCACAAATTTCATGTAGCCGAAGCAGATGATTCAAGTATGTTTAAAGGGCTACCAAGTATCACACATCATCAATGTTCTTCACAACAAATATAACTTATACTAAAAGCAAAGGATAACAATATAAGCAATTGCCCACGAAATTCATTTTCTTTATTAAGGTCAGTAAGAAAATTATAAAACCAATTCTTACCATGCATCTTCCTGAAGAGTTTAGCATCTACGATGGATTTCCAAGAAATAACATTGAAAAGATTAACCTCATGCCAAAGATTTCTTAAGTTGTTTACATATTGAGTAACATAAAGATTATTTTGAAGAAGTTCCTTTGCCTAAAAATTAAGAAGAAAATTTAAAATTCAAGTATTTTAGTTAGACAACATCCCAAATTTATTTTGTCATGGGGTGAAAAGGTAGGTTGCTCCGATATTATCTTCCATAAAATGGATAAGTCATATAATGACAATGAACGACTTATTAGTCTCATGTCATATAAGAGGAATCATCTAAAGAAAGTCGTGAAGTAGATCCATCTAGATAACTATGCTTTTTCTTCCAAAAATCACCATAATAATTGATCGATTATTAAAAGTAATTTTTTCGTTTAACGTTTGAGTGATGATTTGGAATGTATTATAATAATTGTCAACAACAATTGTGAGAACAATTATGAAGTTGGATTTAGAAGTGACAGCGGGCACTTCCACTTATATGTCTACTTATTCGTAACATCTTTCTCAACTCTAATACTTGAAAAGATTATACAAGGAAGGTGGAAATAGAGCATACTATTATAGAGAATAGGGTAAAAGGCATAAATCTCCTCTATAATTTAAGAAATTTTTGAAAAACTCTTTAATCTTTGAATTCTTGAAAAAATTCATTTCAGTTTTTAGTTTTTCATAAAAGCTCATTATACTACTTATACGATGATTCAACCAAGTTCTTAAATCTGAAATGAATTAATTAAATTTGACTCAAATTAATAATTTATTATAATTATCTTATATTATTAATTTAAGTCAAAATTTATTAGTTTTGGTCTAATTTAAGAGTTGAGTTAAATTACCATATTGATAATAACATTTTATTAGTCTACGTCTAATGTTCATGTTACTTAAATTCCTCATTATTTTTTGAACAAAATCTATGAGAAAGAGTTTTTTTTAGAAAAATTAAAAGCTAAAAATATGAGAATTTTAAAGATTAAGGGGTTTACCTAAAATTCCTTAAGCTATATATATGAGAAGTATATGTACCCTAAAGAATAAATTCAAGATTGCATTTTTACTAATTATAGAAAACTTTTTATATAGTCATATACAACATAAATTAGTTATTAAAATTATCTAAAGAATATAATTACCTAAAATACAATATCAATCATATAGACCTACCACTTATAGACTAATTAGAACTAATTATCTAAGTACCAATTAAAAGAAGAGCTCTTGCAAACAACTGTTTAATATAATGCATCTTTGAAATGTACGTCTTATTAAAAATAGAAAACATCATTATCTTTATATTTTGATAACCTTATCTTCAAGGATTAACTTTAGAATCTGCGACCCTCAAAAGCTCTTTCCATTTGGCCATCTCCTGCGTTCCTTTCTGCTTTTTATGATATCTTCACCTTACATAAATAATATAAAGGCTAAATTGCATAACTATATATGAAAGCTTAATGTAGCAAGTTCGAAAAGGTCTATTGTCAGACCCACTAAGCATTTTCGGGAAAACCATAAGATATCATTTTTATGACGACGACGCTCTTATGTCCAGCAGAAGTCGTAGTCTGAGACATCAACCTTCTTATGGTGATCATGTCTCTACGTGTCTGCATCGCCTTTTTTTCTTATCAACCACTTTTAATATAAAAAGGAAAGTCATCTCATAGATAAAGGAATATAAATCTCTCCGCGAAGTACTTTTTTGCATACTTGAAATCTGAAATATAACTTGAGCTTTGGAGTTTTACCGTAGGAGAACTCTCCAACGTTCTCTTTTGCAGAATTGAAAATCCCGACTAACATCAATTGACGACACCTCGACACTATTGACAAGCCTAGACCAGCAAACCACACATTAAATTATCAATAACTAACTTTTCTCTCTTCTCCTCCAAAAAAAAACGAGAAAGGGCTTAGTTTAGATGCTTCCCTTCCCTTTCTCGTATTGGCATCTAGATTAGAGTATTCATTTCTTAACTACCTCATTTAACGACGACACATGTAAATTTAATTCTCTTCAAAGAAAGCACGTAGACTGAAATGATGGGATAGGGTTACAACCGCGAGTTAAATCAAGAACTCATTTTAGGTCAAACAAGTGGCGACTAAGCTAACTCCACCTCTCATTCAAAGGTTTATTAGTCGGATATATGTTTTTTTTTGGACAAATTGAAAAGGGATTAACTATAGACAAGACTATAACGTCATTACAATGAGAGCTAATCTAAGAAGATATATACAAGGACAAAAATTCTAAGAAGTTAAGTTAAAGATTTCCACGTAAGTCGCATGTCGAGGGAAAGTGAATGAAGAAGATTTTTAGCACTTAAGGCACCTCAAATCTAATTAATGATTCTGTCAATTACTTGATATTTCCCCTCTTCATGAGTAGTATACAGTCGAGAATTACGTTCTTTCCAAAGAGAATATATAGCAGTAGTGAAGGCAACTTTCACAAAAGAAGCGTTAGTCCGTCTTTTCTGAGAGTTTGTAATAGCCCAATTAAGAGCTTGATCCCAAGAATAATAATATCCATTAATAGATACTAGATGTAAAAGTTTACTGCATACTGTTTTACAATAACTGCAGAGAAAAAAGAGATGGTTCCGATCCTCAGGAACCATTTTACATAAGACACAAATTATATTAGTATTGTCATGTCACCTGTCTTTAGTCCCAAGCCTGTTTTTAATCGCCAGCTATGTAATAAAAGAAGCTTTAGGATGTGCAGAATTTCACCATAAAAGCGGAAAATAAGATACTTCGCGTAGACTCCTAAGAAGTAGCTAATGATAAAGATTTATTGAAGAATGTACCGTTCGAATCAAGAGACCAACTTATAGAATCATCATTCAAGACATTACCCTGTTGGGGTAGGAATTGTACTAGAGTGTCAAAACCTCGATATCTCCCATACTATTAACCATTGTAGAGCAAGGATGAGACTTTTAAGTTGAGAGGGATGTGGTTCCTTAAGTGCTAGACCTGAGGATTCTGGATAAGAGGAATAGAGTCAGCCCAATTATCATCCCAGAGTCAAATACGTGCACCATTGCCACCGTTGTGTTTGATACTAGGATAATCCAAGTCTCTCAATTTCATCATTTGGATTAATATCCACGAGAACTCAAGGAGCTTGCCAAAAGGAGATTGATATGTAAAAATATCTGGGTGCCAACTTTGGCTTGCCTTATTGTTTTATTTACTCTTTTTAAAAATAAAATGCCCATGCAAAATAGATGTAATTTATGACAAATTTGAAAAGCATATATATTGTCATATTTTGTACTAATAAAATGTAACATTTTTAAATTATTTAATTATCACATAAGCATGTCATATTTCTAGTTATCTTTTGAAAACAAATAGTTATTATTTATAAGAATTAAATAAGTAATAAACTTTTTTATTATATTTATATATTTTCTTATGTAATAGCGAAGGCTTTTTCTAAAACAGTGATTTTAGCTATTGATAAATAAGGTGTATGCACTAAGAATAAGTTCGTACGAAAGAAAAATAAATAAATAAAAATACAAGAAAATTTTGATGAGGTTTAGTTATTAAGAGTGCTTACGTCCTTAAGAGCTTAGAGTGAATGATTTCACTATTGATTAGGTTTATATAAATATAGTTAATTTTAAACTTTGATGAGTATGATTCAACACAATTTTCTCATTTATCAAAACTTAACTATAATTTTAGAAAGTCTTACAATTTTTTTTAGAGTTTAAAATATGTTTTCAGATAAGACTATTGAGACATGAGCGTACTATAGATCTCATTTTCTGTTTTTAGAAGATGAAGTATGCTTTACTTTAGCACGCTTGTATTCCTATATCGTGTATCATTTTATTTCTCTATATATTATTAATACACGACTTTTAGTGTGCATGTCGATCTTATTTCTACGTGTATAATACAGCCAGGGCCCTTTAAATACATCTCCATCACACCAACAAACCTTAATTTTCAACCCATTTTTCTACTTTTTTATTTCCAAAATGCAACACTATACTTCCTGAATTTACATACATATTTCAAATCGTGTTCATCTATAAATTTTTCAAAGAATACTCACGTTCTTTTTAAAACACTCTAAGCACACACAACACTGGTTAAACATAAATACTACTTGTCTCAAATGCTAATTATTATGTTTGGTAAGTGCTTTGTTTTAATCATCTTTTAGATAATATAATTTTTGAAAATGCATACCGAGCCCTTAATATGACCTTTTTGGTTTTTTCGTTTTATATCTACATGAGAAAGTACGAAGAGTTTATGATAACTGGTGTTTTTGAAGGCAGATGGCCTTTTTATCACATCTCCTTTTTATCTCGTTAATATGTAAGTATATATACAAGAAGAAGTAAATGAAACTATGTGCAAAATGACTTATCAGCAGCTTCTTTGCTAATTGTCACGTCATAACAAATTTTGTTATGTAAAGAGAATTCGATCGAGTTATTCCTGTTTGTGTTATTAGGATGGGGAAATAAATCTTTAATTTTATCTATGAAGCTTTTTTTTTTTTTTTGAAAATTATCTACGCAGCAACAGGTAGTATTATTGTTTCGCGTTCGTACATCTTAGGCTTTTGGGTGAACCAAGAGCCACTATAGAAGTTTAGAGGCAAGGCCAGCTGGAGAGCATTTGGACAATCACGTACGATTATATATATATAAATCCTCATTCTTTGTTGTTTTCAGGTGGAAATTAATTAATTAATTAACATATTATCTCTCTGCCATAAACAATAAATTTGATTTTGCATTTACAGGATACTTACCAATTAATCAACAAGAGTGCTTATATAGAAATCAATAATTTAAAGGGTGATATGCAACTAAAGGCATATTAGAAGGTAATTAAAAATAAGGAAGAAAAAGAAAAGATATGGATCGATCCTATCTCCTCTAGAGGTAGCCTCCATCGATGTACACACAACCATTGTTACAACTGCTACGTACAGAGATGCCCGTATGAAGAAAGCACATATGATGAGACTGCAGGTAGTTTCTGCATGTCTTTGGCCACCCTATTTTTCAATTAATTTTGGTATTGTTTTTATATATCAAAAGTTGATGAAATGGTTTTGTGACGAAGGTCGAACCATTTCTAGATGATCTGATGTGGTCTGGCTCGTGCCATCTTCTCCTATCAAGCCCCTGATCATCATCAAACCATATATAAAAGAAAATGTCAAATCATAAAATGGAGAAATATATAGTAATTAATGTACTTTATATTAATCATACTCTCGAGGACGTGATGCCCACAGGGAGCTAAGTGCCCGTAACCGGCCGTAATATTCTCCGATCACCAGAAAACATCGCCCCGCCTGCCTTACCGTCAATATCCGGTGCAATTGATGAAGAGTTTGTTGTCTTAAATTATCAGCCTACATAGATTAAGAAATGGATCCAAATTAAATAAGCAGGATATATAAAGATAATTTTATATGTTTTGTTAATTGTTAGTCTTATACTGTGGTGTAGAACACAACCACCATATGGAAGCTGAAAGGGGTCCCAAGTGCTGGAGGGCGTGGGCACACAATTCAAAGGGGTTGGAATTCTCACGAATTGTATTACTTGTCTTATTATTATTATCTAATACAAACGGACCATTTCAATTATACCATTATAAAATCAAAACGAAGATGCTTATTGCTCGACATATATATATATATATATATATATATATAATATTCAAAATAAATATTAACAATGGTGGTGATAGGTATAGCTAGGGTTTTTATTTCAACAAACATCATTTTCGAACCACCCCTTGATAGCTACCTTTTCAGATGAAAAACTCACATCAAAGCCCTAGCAATCAACAATCAACATTCAAACTAACTTCTTAGTTGTAAAGCAATATAAGTCATCTCTCTGTACATATTATTAATACACATATATGTATATGCATTATTGGCGATCATATAAGCTCTATGTCTTTCTCTCTCTCTCTATATATATATATCATATATATATATGTATGTATATATATGTATAGAAGACCTCCACAGTGTATGATCAAGATCAAGAACCGTGGCCATGGCAAATGAAACAAGATACACTACGACCCACCACGCATAAAATTAAGACTAGCCAAGTAATGATATAAATATTTATGTCTCAAAGTTGACCAAAATAAATAGATGTTGACAACCGCCATCAGTAGAACTTTTTATTTCGATCAAGATATACATGATCAGCAAGGCTATGAAAGGCAGAAAAATTTAATGGGATGGCAAATACAGTGCACATGATTGTAGGATATCCTTGTTGACCACTAATTATAAGTATTATATACCTCTAGAAAGTCAACAAAAAAGGTTAAACCAATGTCAATATCGAGGAAGTGCAAACAACGGGGCTCTAATCTTACCCTTCCGCTGTAGGGTTAGAATTGGATTTGGCGGCGCAAAACAAGCGAGACGCTAAGAATTTAATGGAATAGACTAGTACTTAAGAATAGACACTTGAACTACCCTTTTAGCTACATTTTGTTCGAGTTCACTCGATAATACCTTGAGAATAATGAAAGTCTGACTCATCGTAGGTGAACCTTGATAAATAAATTTTATTATTTTCTTGGTAGTATAAGAGCTGGAGTTTTTTATAAAGCATTATAATTAATATGTTTAATCTAATAATATTAATACCACCAAAGCTTATAATTTGGTGATATAATAAGTTTATATAATTGCTTGTTAACTAATGATATAATCGAGGTTGGCAATTATAAGCAACAAGGCATAAGAATATTTAATATTTAGTACCTGGCGAACGAAGCCTTCAAGGTTTGCTAACTTGCCTAAGGCAACAGCCATCTGCTGCATGCCGTCGATGACTGTACCGCCGGAGATGGTGTCTACAAGTGACTGCTGGAGCTGTTCAAGCCCCTGTGAGAGAGCCTCTTCTGCCTGCTGTGACGATTGTTGGAGACTGTAAATCCCCATCACTTGCTGTTCCGTTAATGGGTCTAATTGGGATATGAGCATCTGTTCATAACATTAAAGAAAATTTAGAGTTAATCAAACCCAATACTGGTTATTAATACAAGGAAATATTAGTCCTCTTTTATATATTAAAAAAAGTTTTCCTACGATGACATAGCAACGACTTCATGCTTTCAATGATTATATCATTTCCAAACTTGACAGGAAAAGCAAATGAATCGACAGCTCAAAATGTTACTGCTAACCATTCTTTCTTTCTTTCTTTCTGTGCCCCACTTCAAATGATTTTAACCCTTTATTATCCATTTTTATATTGTCTTGTCAACTTTTAGATGGATAATCTGTCCATTTTTATATTGTCTTGTCAACATTTGATGCATTTCATTGCCTAACCGCTTACATGACTTCTTCTAAAGGCAGCATCTAATGACCAAATCCACCATCTGTATATACTGTTCTCATCTATTTCTTCTATCTTTTATTGAACCATCAAATTCGACACTCCTTTATTAGAGTGAAAGTTTCGATTAAAAAAAAAACCCCACAATGCCAAAAAATATATATATATATATATATATATATATACTTTTTCATGCCTATCATAGTATAAGGTAATGACCTTTTGACATGAGTCAGAGCATGAAAAATCACTTTAAAATAATGGTAAGATATATAAGAAATGCAATGGGAAATTACTACTTCTAACCTTTATAAGATCAGAAGGCTTAAAACCACCCATCCAAAGGAAACAGCGTTCAGCAGGAGTGGACCACATTCCTGTAATAAGGTGAAAGATGTCCGATTTTGCGGCCACCCCCTTCAATCGGAAAATCTCATCGTAATGAGAAATGTATCTATCTACTATCACTCTAAGCTCGCCGTCTGATAAATGTGCTTGTAGTCCGGTTCGGAGCTCCGACATGTGCCGATGATCATCTTCCAACCATCTAGCATACTCCACATCAAATATTGCAGCTCCTGTAAATACAACCAACATCATCAGCAACAAGAACACATAATTTAACAAGCTTATCTCTTCTTTTTACCCTCACCAATCAAGTCACATGGTGCCTAGCTATATTAAGTGCATTCCGCTTTCGCGTCATTTCAGCATAATTTATTTTTGATTAAAAAAAAAGAAACTATATGCTTTCTCTATGTATGTGGATGTAAGATACCACTAATTACGAACTACAAAGCAACCGACAAAGACATGATAATGACAGACAAAAGGAATTGGGAAATATTTGGTGAAATTAAGGAAAAATCAGACAAATTTCAGTGGCTGGCTCCAATTTATTTCCTCTTTTACAACATAATTCATTAATAACAATCAATAATTTGTTTAAGATATTTCATTACTGTAGAGTCTACCACTCAATAATAAGTGTACATAATACACATTGGGATTCATATAATCAAAGTTTTGGGTCCCATCCCAGACAATTTAAGCTCGAGCATAAGATAAGATCGTCTGTTGTTATTATTATTATGGGAATGTAGACTTAGTGACCTTGTAATGCGATGTCAAGACCAGTAAAGAAAATGGCATCTCAGCCAAATTAATTAAAGACTAAATCATACATCATTTAAAATTGTAGATAATGATGAAGTTTTAGCAATAAGTTATAAAATAACGTCACCAAAATTTGACTTTTTAATTAAATTTTACGGTGTTAATAATAATAATAATATAAAGTTCAGAGGACTCACCAGAACTGATATTGCCAGCAGCACCACCACAACCACCCAAAAATAATCCCTGCAATTCAGAATTATTTGGAGTATAAATAAAATTACAATTACTCAAATTGGAAATCTTTGCAGATTTTCACCTGTTGGCGTGCGCTTTGAAGGTCTTGCTCCAACTGGGTAAGCTTTAGCCTACTAGACTCTAGTTGTTGCACGTAAGCCTATCGTTGGAGAAAAAGAAAAGGAACACATTAATTTGGTTGTTGCATGCATCTAAGAAGAAAGTGTCTCTGCCCCTACACAGCATAAAATAGCAATAATAGAGGTCTGCTAGTGCCAGCCAGAAATGAAAACCTTTTTCCTGAGTCGGCTCTTCCTCGCAGCTTCTCTGTTTTGAGCCAAACGTCTTAGTGTCTGAGACCACGGAAAGCAAAATTTGAAGGAACATATGTAAGTCAAAAACAAAAAGAGATGAAAAGACTTGACCAGAAGAAAATTTGTTTTAGTAGTTACGGGTAATACCTTGGCATCATGTTGTTTATCTGATGTGAAACCTTTCCTCTGCGACATTGCAATATGGAATTAACCGCACAATGGAAAGGAACAATAAGATAGGCTTGAGAAGACAATTAGGAAGTAGAAAGGATAATCTTCTACATTACTGCACTCACTGAGTTGCACTAGTGTAATACAGAGACTAAGACGCTGTGAATTTTTGGAGACTGATCTAAGGATTACCATAATTGTCACAATTGTATATCTAAAAAACTCTCACAGAAACTGTTGTCAGCCATTCTGTTTGTTATCATGCTCTTGGAGGGTGTAAGTATGACTATGATATGGGAAGCAGAAACCATCATTATCTCTGCTTTTCTTCTTTGCTTTTCAGATTTTGTAAATTCCAAAACGTGTTCTCTAAACAAGAGCTTTAACTATCAGTTATAAGGATTGAGTAAAGCGGGGTCATCATTGTCTCAAAGAAACAGTAATAACTACTGCAAAGATCCTAACTTTAGCCTTTTGTACGTACAAAACTCCTCACTTCCCTTCTATTTTCTCTCTCTGGGATTTCATGTCAGACTTACTACAGGAAATCCTTCAGATTCAGAGAAACTCTGCACTTTTGATTTTGTTCGGATTTTTGGGATCTGAGCTTTTTCTTTTCTATTTTTGAAAGATATGGTCAGAGAGAGATAGAACAGTAGTAGGAACCATAAAGATACCAACTTTTCCTCAGTTTTGGGATTTGAAAGAGAGGAAATAATTAATCAAAAACAGTATCTTAAGGACCTTATCTTGGGAGGTTTTGGCGGGAGTTTGATTCAGCTCTGAGGATCCTACAGCTCTTGAGGCATCGCTTGCCATCTCTACTTGCTGAAGCTGTGATTGTTTCTGATCAAACGCCAGACCTTGATCTGAAGAAGAAGCTTTTTTACTAATAGGACCTTCCAACTCTAGCTGCACTTCAGCTTTGCTTGAAAGAGTGTTTATTGCTGATCCTGAGTCAGTACTCTCTTCTCCTGACTTTGAACTTGCCTGTAATCAAACCGTAAAAAAAAACATCATAACTTCTCAACCAGTATACAAGCATTAGCTCATTAGTAACGAAAACTACCTACATGACCTATATCTTGAAAATGCCACTTAAGGAAGACTAGAAGGAAGTGAACTTAGTCAGATGGATAGTAAACGTAAAATTTATTTTTAATCAAACACTGGGCAGTAAAAGCCAAGATGTTCTTGAACTGTCAACCCTTGCCGTTTCCCTGATACCCACATCAAAGGACAAAAACAAATGGTCAAAGATTGATAAAGAAGATTCAGAAACTACTACTCTTGGAGTATGGTGGAATCTGATTGGCCATGAAGGGAACATATCCAGAGTCGCCGCAGGTCTGCCTGTTAGTGTGAAAAAAGCTGCAAGAATCAACAAAAGCAAAATCTCAGAGGATCAGCAAAAAAATTGAAGGCTCGTAAGATGCTTAAAAATTTGCCACCCAATCCCCCTTTTCTGCAGCTACGTGTACAGAGTCACGCTAAGGAGGTCAGGTTACTATATCTGTAGCTTCACACCATTCAAGTCTTTCGGCCCAGAATCATTACTGTATTACAAATGGTAAACCTCTCTCCTATACACCTCAATTGACATATTCAAACGTCTCTCTCTCTCTGCTTTTTTTGTAGAGTCGGTTATACTCATCAAACGTCAGAAAAAGCAGATATGACAAAGAACGCCTACGCGCTTTAGCTTCATCATTTCTGATCTTAGCTCCTTGAAGCATAATTGCTTCTTCCAGCTCTCCAAAATCAAAAGCAGGCCCTTCTTGATTTCTGATACATAAAACTCAATAAACCCATGTCAGCCATCAGAAGAACAATCCAGAAAATTAAAAATAGAGACGCAAAAACGATCAGAATTCTTAGAATCTTCAAACTGTTGAACTTTTATAGCTAACACGAAGAGCTAATAATGTCATACATGAAACCTGTAGGAACGTTCATTCCATGAAAAACTGCATAAGGAAGATGGTGACTAGAGGGACCAGAGTCTGATAAACCAGTTTCTCTAACTCGGTGGCTGGCCATGCAAAAGACTCTTCTTTCAGACCATGCTTGTCTTTCTCTGACAAGGAAACGGAAACTGAGCAAGAAGTGAAACAGAGGAATTGGACTATGCACACATCAATATTATACATGTGCTCATACAAAAATTACATCTTTACCTCCGTTAATGTTTGAAGCCTAAGAAGATGTAGATGGAGCATAACACAAATAGTGGAAGCGAGAAATGGAATGGAAGGGAGAAGATCAAAGTTTTCTTGTCAAAGTACTGATGGATAGATAGCAGAAAGACAAGTCTCTTTCTTAGATGTGTCTCTTCTTGGCTTTGCAAACTTAAATGATCTTAAGATGGGAATCTCTGTCTATCTATCTGTTTGCCTTGTTTTTCTCTCTCTCCTTCTGTGTGAAGAAAACCAACCTGATTTAATTAGTGTGTTCTACTTTTGTTTTTTTTATATATACATCAACTTCTCTCTCTTCTCTGTATAGTATTAGTAGTGATTGATCAGATTTTGAAACTCATCCCTCATCCCTCTCTCTGTCAAACAGTACACCAAAATCTTGTCCTTGCAAAACTTGTCTCATTCCCTTGAAGTTGTGTGTGGCTTAGCCATAAAAAAACAAATAAAAACAAAGTAAATCCAACAGAGCAAGGAATGGTTTTTATTGTATTTTTAGAGGGTAAGGTGATTGGCAGGAACCCACCAGAATCACTATACAAACTCTTATCTGCTCTTTCCTCTAACCGCCTGTGCATTCTCATTGGTCCTTCCTAAAATACAATTCAACCATCACGGTGTCAGAAAAAAAGAAAAGGTGCCCTGTAAAATTGAGTTGACTGTTTAAGGGCAGGCTTTTCACTTGTATTTCAATTCACTAGTTGTTCGATGATGTTGAGGTTTTCAGTAATAAAAAGGGAAAGTAATCTCACTTCCATATGTCTGAGCTAAAGAGTGTCAAACTAGAGAAGGGACTTTTCTACAATTTTGAAATGAATTTCATTAGTTTTCTCATCAACATTTCAACCAAAACATTATAGTAATGACCCATAATAAGTAATACCCACTTCATATATGCCTTTGAGATGCATTTGTTTGGTATTATCCCCTTTGTTGACGGGTCAGCATCCATTCCCTGTCATCACCTAAAACCATGCCACATTAAGATTCCTTTCCTATATTAGGAATTTGTTTCCTTCATGTCACAGCTACAGCCTCCCCTTTCCAAATTACGATTTTTATTTTTCTCACTACCATGCCATGCCCTTAATCCTCTGCCATTAGCTATGGTTGTTTTAGTTGTCAATGCCCCAGTGCCAATCCCAATGTCTATGTTTTTCTTTTCTGTTGATATGACCAATCCTATAAATTACCCTTAGTTATAGAGTCTACCCAAAGGCAGATTTTGTAACTTAATTCATTGTTTTAGATAGTAATGACTAGCATTATGGAGGACATGTATGCATAGGTGTCCCTCTGGAGGTGTTAACAAGGTACCCATAATCTCTCATCACACACAAGGTCGAACCAAATATTTTAAGTTTGCGCTCATCTACTACCTTTGCAGGTAATGTGCCCTTCTCCTAACAATTATTCCTTTTATGATGCCAATGATTGGCCACGGATAAAATGGGGCATTGGCTCAAATGGAGGAAGAGAGAGGTGGCATTCATGGATTAGGTAACTATGAATTTAAATTCTGTTCTCTTGTTCCCAATAAACCTTACAACTATAGTCTTCATGTGGAAGATCTTTTGAGTGTCTTTAAGAATATGTATAGATTCCGTGGATCTTGTGTACCATTCCTCCAAACTTTTACTCCTTTAACAACCCTTTGCTTCTTCTATATGTTTAAAAAGGTGATTGGTCTAGATCAAATTCTAGTATTGATTATGGCCTTTGGAAGATTTGGTTTAACTAGATTAAGGCATTGCTTGTCACTTAAGCATGGAACTAAATCATGTATTAATTTTGTCATTGTATGTCCTTAGGGAAATATTCTTAATTTACACCAACTTGCATCTTATTTATTATGTTGGTTATAACTTCTCAGTACAGTTTCCAAAAGTAAACTTGTTAAGGTTGAAAACTTGAACAAACCTTGCTTTGACTATCTTCACTTAACCTAATTATCATTTCATTTTTGAGAAGTTACTCTAATTGCTTGCGAACCTATCTAATCGGATAAAATACACTCACCATCAATTAAAATATAAAAAGCGATTCGACATATTAATTAACATTTTTATGCCTAGAACACAAATTGGAACACGAGAGAATTGTATGTATATATTTCAGAATGAACTCAGCTCTCTCAAAGATGCTTTCCAAGCATTGGCGTAACTGACTTCCAAATCCGCTAGTCCTGCGGCTAAGGGGAAGGGGATAGAACATAAGAAATAGCAAGATAATAGGGGAAAGTCAATGCTCATAATGCAGAAATGGCAGAATGGAAGGTTCATCTGATTAATTAGTGCCAAAGCCATTAGCTAACATACTTCAAAGGACACGGTCTTGATACTTCACCAAAAAACAGAAACATTACCACAACTCCTAGACCAATTATTGCCAGTGGACTCCGAAGAATATGTAAAGATCGTAAATGTTCGTTAAACTAGTGACCTTGCTACTCCTAACAACAAAGTCAAAACTAAGGATGGTAATTTGGGTTCGAAGTTCGGGATTCCTGTAGGGATTTCTCGTTTGGAGTGAAGATTGGAAAAAAAATTACCCCATAAAATTAGAGATGAGACAAATATAACCTTCAAGACAGAGTCGAGAACAGGGACAAGTTAAATAATCCCCACCCCGTGAGAATCCCTGTTCACGATAATTTTATAAATATATTATATATTTTTAATTTTATACTCTTTACTAAAAGTTGGGTATAATCGACGAA
>JANQAP020000246.1:976262-987599 GCA_026874005.2 Erythroxylum coriaceum
GCGCGAAATTCATTCCCTCCAGTATTGCCGACGGTAATATATTTCCGTCGCTATATATGAACAGTACAATACATTTATCGACGGTTTGCTGTTTTTTGTCGGTAAATAGTTACGGTTTTTCGTCCGTCGGGAAATGTCCATTGCTAATTCATGATTTTCTTGTAGTGAAAGATGGATGGAGGAAATTCAAGTGGGACAAATCGACGAGCTGGTGTGCTAGAAGATGCACTAACCTTGCTAAAAAATTATGCTACTATAGGTGGTGGCACGAACTAGTCACGGTCAAAAGTTCCAAAACTAAAGTATTTTGATGGCACTCAGGATGTAAAGGCACTAGAGAATTTCTTATAAAATATATAGCAATATTTTGACATTGTTAGTCTCTTAAATGGATACAATCTCACAAGCGTGTATGTAGCTGGGGATGCAAAGTTGTGGTGGAGAACTCTGATTGGATAACAATTTAGATACGAGAAAATAGTGGATAGAAACATAGAAATTTATGATCCATAAATTAAAGGACTAATTTCTTCTTTACAATACGTTATAAGTTGCTCAGGAATCCTTACAAAAGGGACTCAAATCACCTGTACCCAAATACCCTAAACCCAACCTTCAGGGGGCATAGGGTATTTGGGTACAGGTGATTTGAATCCTTACAAAAGTTATTACAAAAGGGAACAGTTCAGAGCTACATAAATGCATTTACATCCATGATATTGGACATCCAAAAATGTTTGACAAAGACAAACTTTTTAATTTCTTATTTAGGTTTCAGACATGGGCACAGATTAAACTACGTCGACAAGGGGTGCAAGGTCTTCTTAATATGATTGTAACAGTAGAATGTTTGGTAGACTTACATCTAAATAAGGATAAAGAGGTAATATGGACCTTTAACTTGTCTAAGCATTAGGTGAAAATAAAACATGGAAATGGTAACCCAAAATATGATGGAAAAACGATGCAATATGATAAGGAAAAAAGCTAAATGTATGGTAATGGATTTGCTTCGAATGGGCATAAAAATAATAAAAACACTGAGTCTTTGATATGCAATAGACCACACTTTATGCAAAATGTCTGAAACGGGAAAAACTTAATGCAATGAAAACTGAAGATGAAAGTGAGTGTAAAGTAGCCATATTGGTGAACCCATTATAGCTGTTGAATACTTTGTCAAACAAAGTGTGTGCTACTCATTCTTCACTATTACATGTATCAATTCAAATAAATAAGGCAAAAGTAGTGATAATGGTTGACACGGTTGCTATAAATGGTTTTATTGTAAACATAATTACTGTTAAGTTTTAATTGAAGATGAGTAAGGGCACAAACCATTTGAAAATGGTGAATATAAAAGTTAGGGATGTGGCTAGTATATCTTATAATGTGCTCATTGAGAAGGATGGTTAGAATAGAAAGATAAACATGATGGTGATACCATTTGATGATCTTTAACATAATCCTCAGTATTGCATTTCTCTAATTACACAAAGATGTGATATATCAACATTTGAATGGAAATTCTAAAAAAAAACATTTGAATGGAATTATGTTCATAGATGAGCATAAAGCTTGCTTTGCAAATGTCGAGATCTTAATAAAAAGAGGAACAGTGGTAAATAATCGATCATTTCAGCTATAGTGGCAGAGAAAAGGTTGAAACATGTTGAGCATACCATTTGATGATCTTTAACATAATCCTCAGTATTGAATTTCTCTAATTACACAAAGATGTGATATATCAACATTTGAATGGAAATTCTAAAAAAAACATTTGAATGGAATTATGTTCATAGATGAGCATAAAGCTTGCTTTGCAAATGTCGAGATCTTAATAAAAAGAGGAACAGTGGTAAATAATCGATCATTTAAGCTATAGTGGCAGAGAAAAGGTTGAAACATGTTGAGCATACTTACCTTATTGCTATGGTTGAAGTGAAGGAAGGTATTATGATAGAAATGTCGAATGAAATTGTCCTATTGTTGGAATCATATCGAGATGTAATCTAACAAAACTGCCTAAGAAATTACCTTAAAGGAGAGTAATAAGTCATAACATAAAATTAGAAACTAGTATAACTCCTCCTGCTTATGCTCCAAATTAGATGTCTTTGTTATAATTAAAGAAATTGTAGAAACAATTGAACGAATTATTGGAAGCAGGCATGTAACCCTCAAAAGTTCCATATAATGCCCCAGTTCTTTTCTAGAATAAGGCAGATGGATCATTAAGGATTTGTTTCAATTGTTAAGTATTGAATAAGGTAACCATTAAGAATAAGTATCCCACTTTCTTCGTATAAGATCTTATAGATAAGTTGAGAAAATCTTTTATATTCACAAAGCTAGATCTTCGCTCAAGATATTGACATGTTTGGGTTGTGGAAGGAGAGAAATCAAAAACCACTTATGTAACTAGGTATGGTGCATGTGAAATTTTAGTAATTCCTTTCGAATTGACCAATGCATCTACTATATTTGCAATCTTATATATAATGTGATATATGAATTTTTAGCTGACTTCATAATTATGTTCCTTGATGATATTGTGGTTTATAACAACTATATGTAAGAGCATATGGTTTATTTGGAACAGATGATTGAATGTTTGAGCAAGAACTAGCTATATGTCAAAATGGAAAGTGTGATTTTTCAAGATGAAAAATTAAAATTTTGGAATACTTAAGTAGGTAAAAATGAAGTTTGAATGAATCTGAAGAAAGTGCAGGCTATTATAGAGTAGTCAGCCACTATGAAAGTGACGAAATTACAGTCCTTTCTCGATCTTGCAAACTATCATGAAAAGTTTATCTACATCTACTTTCAAAAGGTAGCACCTCTTATAAATTTACTTAAAAAGGAGAAATGCAGCTAGATAGATCAATGTATGGATGCCTTTGCTAAGTTAAAAAGACCATTACATCGGGACCTATTTTGAAATTGTCAGAATCTTAATGACCTTTTGAAATTCAATGGATGCCTTAGGTAAAACAACTGGAGGTATATTAGTTCATGAGGGACATCTTGTGGCCTTTGAGAATAGAAAAATAAATGATACGAAAAATGGTTTTCTACATATGAAAAAAAAATGATGTTTGAAGTACATATGAAAAAAATGATACGAAAAATGGTTTTTTACAGGTGTAGTGTATCTACTTATTAGAATTGAATTTGCGGTATGAATAAACAATATAGCAAATACTTTCTTCAAAGTGCAAAACAAACTATTAGCTTAGTATCCAAGATGACAAGATTTCTTGATTGACTATGATTTCACTTAAATGCACAAACTAGAAAAGTGTAACCAAATAATCGACGCCTTTAGTAAGAGAGAGGTGTTAGGAGCTTACTACGATCTATCCCGAATTAAAGTAGAATTGATAAAAAAATTAGCAAAATGGTAAGCTTGATACTAGTTATTGTTAGTTGGCGCAAGAAGTTCAAGATGGCATGACCAAATGGTATTGGCTCAATAACAGGCTACTTATAGGAAAAGGTGGAAAGCTATTTGTTCTTTGATTTTACAAAATTAGGAGATAACTCATACATGAGTCATATGATTCATAGTAAGTAAGACATCTAAGAAGGGAATAGATGATGACATTATTTGTCACATTCATATGTTTGGCTTCATATGGAGCAGAACATTAAAACCAACTATTGAATTTTTTTAGTTTGCCAGTAAGATAAGGTGGAGAGATAAAACGAGAGGAATTGTTAAAGCCTCATAATTTTATTATAAAATTTTTGAAAATTAATGGCAAGACCTTGGCGCTGGTGGTGGTATATCGGTTCACCAAGTATGTTGTTCTCATTATTGCTACAACATCTTACCTAAAATAAATTGCAGTTGACTTATTCTATTAAAATATTGTGAAGCACTTTGTTGTTCCACTTGATGTAGTAAGTAATTAGGACACTCAATTCATTGATAGATTTTAAACTTCTTTTTTCAAATGATGGGGGTTAAATTAAAGTTCTCCATACAAGTCATCCATAAATAGAAGTAAACCGAAATGATAAATGTATTGACGGTTTGAGGCATTATGTGAGTTCCAACTAGTTAAAATGATAAATGTATTGATGTCTTGAGGCATTATGTGAGTTCCAACTAGTTAAAATGATAAATGTATTGATGTCTTGAGGCATTATGTGAGTTCCAACCAATAGAATTGGTTGGAACTGCTGGAAAACATAAAGTTTGTGTACAACCTACAATGGTCTTCCTCCACAAAAAAGAACTCATTTAAATTAGTATTAGGGCAACAACTCCTCACTCCATTGGAGATGACAAAGCAGTAGATGGGAGACAAATTTCCTACTACTTATACATATATTAAGGACAAATAAGAAGTGTTGGAAGAAAAAAAATAGTGGATTAGCATTATCAACCGGTGGACTTTAATGTTAGGGACAAAGTATTGTTGAAGTTCCCACCCTAAATCCTAAAGGGAAAGATAAGTGGGAAGACAATATAGAAGGGATTAATTCTAAAATATGATAGTCGCTTCTAAATCATCAAGAAGCTAATGTTGCCTATCACTTAAAGTTACTTAAAAGGCTAAAGGTTCATCATACTTTCCATGTGAGTTTTCTATATAGGTTCCATAAAGATATAGAGGAACCAAAACAGAGTAAGCCGAAATATACCCCTATGATGATGTATAATTAATTTGACAAGGACATAAGCAAGATCCTTGACCATAACATAAGAAAAATTGGTGGATGAAATTTCTTGTCCAATGATTTGTAACCTCAAAGAAGCCCAAGGTGTGTCATATATACCAACAAAATCAAACACACTACTAATACCACATAAACACCAACCATCAAACATTACACCACTAACAAAGATCAAACACACTAGGACACTTTCTCTATGTACCATTTCTTAACCATAATTGTAAATTAGGAGAAAGCAATAAAAAATAAAATTGAAACTATGAAGACATGATAATAAAAAGGTATGAATATATTCACATTTATTAAGCTCAAAATTTTACAAGTATGAGAGGATGGGGAAAGCATGGAATTATTTTTAATTTGATATACAATATAAAATAAATCCTAAAAATTTATATGAACAATTGTCACATAATAGTTGAGCTGAGGAAATATAAATGCAACAAGTAAAATGGTTGAAAATAAATGATGTACATTAGCAAAAGCAAGTACGAGAACATGTGGTAATTAAAATAGATTAAAATTTGTCTATAAATAATCATTCATGTTCTTATTTTAAGCATCAAAAAATAAATTCATTCACTAAAAGTAGAGCTTGTAAAGTTCTAATCTTATAGATTTTAAATTGTAAATTAATATTTGAAAAGGTTAAAGAGTAATACCTTTACTGTAATTTTCAATTTTATAAAAACTACATTTGTCATTTAATTTTATTAAAAAGTCTTATTAATAATATTATAAGTAGACAAATTTGTCCTTTCATAAGCCATATGTAAAATAAAATAACATAAAAGTCCATGTGAAACCTTCATAGCAATATGGCAAGTGGGTAACCTAAATCTACCAGTAGGTAACTCAAATTGGTTAGGGGTAACTTGAATTAGTTAGCAGATGATGCAGATTGGTTAGTGGGTAATCCAAAACTTTACCCAATAACAGGTTAAAAATATTATTCATTTGACTATTATTAGTTGGGTTATAATTTCTCAGTTACTCTTCTTCATTATTGAATGGGATTGAGATGAGACGAGAAACTAAGATTGGGAAGAGGAAAAGTTTGGGTGTTGTCCAAATCGAAGGTGAGTTTTGCTTTTAAATAATTCAAAATCAAAATAAAAAATTGGGCTATTGTTTGTATAATTATTCTAGCAAGTCATACCAAAGCCTAATTAGAACGTGCATATCTACTTATCATATACTCTATTGTTATATTATAAATGAATCCTCCACTTCATAATGTAAGTTAGATGTTATTCATTATTTAAAAGTATTAGGCACTACTCATATATAAAATTATCGCTTTTATGAAATAATAATAGCTTTCTCTAAAACTAAAACAATTTAGGATAGAAGCAATGACAATCAAATTTAAAATTAAGAAGTTTAACAAGAATAATTCCTTATTATAGAAGTGGAAGATGAAAGTTATCCTTATAAAGGATAATTATTTTGTGGACATTAGTAGAAGGCCAATAGACTTTACAAATAATTACAAGTGGAATGAAATACATGGAAATGATATTATTAATCTTCATTTAGCTTTAGCTAATGCACTTTTTCTAACATAAACACGATTAAGCACATAGACGTATAGTTTATCGTGTCTACAAGTAATTATAACGGACGCAGTTTTTTACATGTGCATGTGCCAATCCATATCCTTTATATTGTCCCTTCATAAATTCTAATATGAACATTATTAATGTTTTATACTTGACAAAAATAAATACAAATGCCTAAAGAAATTATTACACCTCAACTTTTGGTGGCTCAAGATTGCCTTGCTTTAACACCATATATGATGATAAGTTGACAACCTAATTACTATCAATTAATATAAACGTAACTCCATTAGGGTTTAGAGTGCTACTATTATCATTTTGAAAACGTTAAGTTGCAATGTGATATTATAAATAACAATAAAGACTTAATTCAAAATTTTAAGAAATATTAAGGTGTGATTTAGACGTTTAACTATGAAATAATATATTTATAATCTACTCAAGAATAAATTAAATTGTATTCAAATTAGCCACATATACCTTATTATTTATAAAATTATTAGAAAAGGTAATTTATATTTTAAATTTACATCTTTATTTAATTTTGTAATACTAGCAATGAACAAAAATATACATCAATCAAATTTCAAAATTTTTAATTTGTTACAAATATAATTCAAAGTCCAAAAGATTTAGCCCTTATCGGTCTCTTTAATATAGAATAAAATATACAATAAATCTATTTATGTCAGCATATACATGAAATTCTTAATTAATAAACTGTTAATATTTTTAACTAAATCTAAATAAAAAATTAATTAACCACTTTTTATTATTATAAAAAATATTATTATTATTTAATTTATTAAAATTTTACATGTTATTTGACGTGATTACATGACAACCCACATAAAGTAACTACAGAAGTTAACTATAGACTTTATTTATAGTAAATTAAAAATTTAGGTATTTGATTGATGCTACTGAAGGTGCTTACATTCCTGGAAGGATCATAAGTGATAACATTATATTATTACAAGAGTTGGTGAAAACTTATTCAAAGAAGAAGGTTAGATTAACTTAATATCTTAAGATTGATCTTACAAAAACTTATGATAATGTGGATTGAGATTTTATAATCCAATTTCTAATTGCTATGGGGTTTCCTAATGCCTTTATTCATTGGATCAGACAATGCATCACTTCTCCCTCTTATAACATTCTTGTCAATGGTCAACCCGCAAAACTAGTCAAAATTTATAAAGGAATCTGCTAAGGTGATCCCATTTCTCCTTATCTCTTTGCTCTGATTATGGAAGTGTTCAATAGACTCCTTAAAAGGGTTGTGGGAAGAACCAAGGATTTCAAATATCACTCTAAATGCAGGAAATTGCAAATTATCAATCTTTGTTTTTCTAATGATCTCATTCTACTCAAAGCTAACCCTATATCTATTTCAACCCTTATGAAAGCTCTCAAGGTCTTTAACAAGATGTCTAGTCTCCAAATTCATTACTGCAAAAGTGGTCTCTTTCTTTCTAAGATTGCTATAAACCAAGAGTCAATTATGAAATCCATTACTAGTTTCAAACAATAATCTCTTCTAATAATGTATCTTGGAATTCCAGTAACAACTTCAAGGTTAAACATAAGCGATTTTAGCAGTTTGATTGATAAGATCAATAATAGAATATCTTTATGGAGCTTAAAAAATCTCTCCACTGCTAGTAGAGCACAACTCATTTTTTCTATTTTGAATTCCATTAATGTTTATTGGGTAACCCATATTACTTTTCCTATCAACATCATCAAAATCATTGACAAGATTTTCAATAAGTTTATGTGGTCTGGCTGTAAAGAAACTCCTAGGAGGGCCAAGATAAAATGGAGGAATGTGTGTGTCCCTAAAGATAATAGAGGCCTCAACATAATTACCCTAAAAAAATGAACACTGTCATTCTCACTAAGAGGCTATGGAGAGTTATAACTAACAAGTAGACTTTATAGTGTTAGTGGATTCATAATTTCTTCATAAAGAACAAAAGTATTTGGAATCTATGTGAAAAACTATGCTTCTTCAACTACGAAAGCCATCTTCAAGATGAGGAAAAAATTTAGATATGATTTTATTTATCTCTTAGGAAATGGCAAATCAATTAGTTTGTAGCAAGATAATTAGCTATCAATAGGTCCTTTGGAGAAAGTGGATATTGCCTTAACCCTCAGACCATTGATCCAGCAAGGAGTTTCACTTGCTGAAGCACTCTCAAACAAGGATATTATCAAACCTACATCAATTCCTAATCAACTAAAATCAGATATTATCTAAACAACAATTAACATTGAAAATGACAGCATCATCTGGAAGCACACTTGTAATGGTATCTTCACCAATCTATCTTACAGGGAAGTTCTTCTCAGAAATTTTGAAAACACTTGCTTGGACTAAGATTGTATGGTTTGGTTATCAGCAGCCTTGAGCTTTCACCACACTATGGTTAACAATAAGGAACAAACTACTAATTGTGGATACGCTATCCAAGTTTCAGAATGCCACAAATTGGTGTATCCTTTGTAAAAAGGCTAAAGAGAGCACAAATCATCTATTTTTTCAATGTGATTTTATTACAAAAATATAGAGAACAATGATGTACAGATATCACATTGTTAATGCTCCAAATGATTTGAACAACCTCAAGAATTGGTGCCTTTTATCAAACATCTAAACAAAACAATCAAGTGGTGCTTTTGTTTATCATTGTCTTCCCTGGTTACAACTATTTAGGATGAGAGAAATAATCAAATTTTTCAGAAAAAGTTCCTCAACAAAGAATAATTCTACAACCATCTGTTGCCACACATTAGAAACCACATTAGCATTTACAAGCATAAATTTCAAGATATGGAATATCTCTGCACCAATTGGAATGTGTAAACAACCGGTTCATTAAGTGTAGTATTATGTAATCATCTTAAGTAAACCTATAGTCACATGTGATTCTCTCACATTGTATTTTTAATTTGCTAGTTTTATATGTACTTATATACTTTGATTGCCTTCTATGGCTTAATTCAATTTATCCTTTCTAAAAAGATAATCTAAGGTAAATGTCAAACATGATAAGTGAGCTGAGGGATGTTGTTTATAAATTTTTCGATGAGCAATAAGTGCAAGTTGTAATTTGCTATTTGCCTCAGAGTTGGGCTTACGTGAATATGCATCTAACTCATAATGAGAGCATCAAGACTATCGAAGATGCTGCAAGGCATCTCATTCTAAAAGAAGAGAGTTTAAAAGCCTCAAAGATGTCTTCTGAGGTATATGCAGTTGGCTCTAGCTCACATGAAGCTGTGAACAAGAAGCATAAGCATCATTTTGGGCATAAGTAGACAAAGAACAAGAGACACCACCACTCTACTTAGGACTCTAAAAAGGCCAAGTGGAATCAACATAGAAGGAGTAAGCATCCCTTTAAGAAGAGGAACATGAAATATGTCAAATGTTATTATTATGAAAATAAGGGTCACTTCACTCGTGATTGCAATGAGCCTAAAAAGGTTCAACATTGTAGTAAAGACAATTGTTTAGTGAATGTTTCTTGTTCATTTTTTTGACTGAATCACATCCTTTATGGATTGCAGACTCAGGAACAACAATCATGTAGCGAAGGATAGAGATGCCTTCGTAAAGTTTTGGAAGATCTCATATGGAACAAAATGGCTTTATATAGATGACAATTCCAAAGTGGTTGGATTGACATGTGTAAATTATACATGGTGAGGTTGTCGACTCCTCATCTTATATTAAGTGTTGTATGCTCTAAATTTGACAAAATCCTCTTTCTTTGTTGTTGTTAGTTAAACTTGGTTTTAATGTAAACTTCCATAATGATGGAATAGATTTGTACCTCAGAACTGTTTGTTATAGTCATGATTTTATGATTAATGATTTTATTGTACCTGATGTTGTGGCTACAAATAATCTAAGTCAAATAGATCTACATACAAGTGAATATTGTCTAGCTGATAAAATGGTTAGACAACCTTTTGGAAAAGGAAGACGAGCTTCATACCTATTACAATTAGTTCATTATGAATTATATGGTCCAATGAATGTAAGGGCAAGATATTGGGTTGTGTATTTTATCATTTTCATAGACGATTATACTCGATATGGTCACGTTTATTTGATTTTTCACAAATCATAAGCATTAATTTATTTCTTCTAGTACATGAATTTAGTTGAACATCAATTAGAAAGGAAGATAAAAGAATTTTGAACTAATCGAGGACAATAGTAATTATTTGATAAGTTTAAAATTTTATGTGATGAAAAGGGAATAGATAGATAGTTGACTATTCTTGAACACCACAATAAAACAGTATATCAGAAAGAAGTAATAGAACATTACTAGAAATGATTAGGTCCCTGATGCCATAAGTAAATTTGTTAATCACCTATTGGGGTGATGTATTGCAAAAACCACTTATGTACATAATTGAGTGCCTACAAAATCAGTTACAAGCACTCTGTATGAGTTGTGGACGGGTAAAAAACCTAATATGACAACTCTTAGACCTTTGGGTGTGCTACCTATGTTCATAATCTCCCTCATAAATATAGAAAACTATGTCTAAGAGGAAAGAAAAGTATTTTTATTAGATACTTAGAACACTCAAAAGGGTATGTGTTTATAAGTGAACAAGGTAGCGAAGTTGTAATTGAATTTGAATCGTGAGATGTAGCATTCTTATATAACGATTTTCCAAAGCAAGGTGAAATAAGAAAAGACCTATTTATATATGAGCCTCTTGATTAGTATAATTCTGTTATGAGAAATCAAGACATGGAACTTCAACCCAGTCGGAGCAATTTGGATATTGAAGAATTTACTCAAAATCAATTCACTCTACAACCTACTGAAAGTTTACTAATGGTATTTAACCTGAGTAAGAGTGATCAGAAGATTCATAAATTTGTTTTTAATGAACCTCATTTATGACACAGTAATTAAGAAATTGTTTCACAATGTTGTTTTGATATTAAAGGAGAAATTCATATAATTGTCTAACACCCCATTACCCTAGGGTACGCACCGGGATGCCCGTAGGTCATTCCGATACATATCCTAAGATAAGGGAGCGC
>JANQAP020000246.1:987699-998088 GCA_026874005.2 Erythroxylum coriaceum
ACTATTTACTATTCATGTACATATATGAATGCATGAATATGTCAATGCCATATTAAACACTCCTAACCCGTGCCAAATTACCAATTTACCCTTCCCATAGGTGAGGGAATGTTACAATTGTCCCAAAAGAGGAGGATGAGCCAAGGGACGTAAATGAGACTCTTACCAGTCCTGCTAAAGAAAAATGGATGAAAGCAATGAAAGAAGAAATTACTTCTTTAAGCTCCAATTAAGCATAGGGCTTAGTTGACCTTACTGAAAGGTGAAAAGTTATTGGGAACAAGTAGGTTCTTAAATTAAAACAAAAGGTTGTTGGCAGTATAGAAAGATACAAAGCGAGCCTTACAGCTAAGGGATATACACAACATGAGGGAATTTATTATGAAGAAATTTTTTCACCTGCTGTAAGATTTGCTTTAATCCATCTTATTATAACTCGTATGGATCTTGAATTACGTCAAATGAATGTAAAGACTACTTTTTTATATGGAGAATTAAAAGAAGAAATCTATATGGAATAACTTATAATTTTGACTAAGACATGCTAAAAACATAAGGTGCGTTGGTTATTAAATTGAGTTATCGTTTGAAGCAGTCTTTAAGACAATGATATATCCATTTTCATAGCGTAATTCTTTCATATGATTGACGAAGACCACTATATATATATATATATATAAAGAGATTCAATGATAAATTTGCAATTTTATCTTTATATATGGATGATATTTTGATTGCTAGAAATGATTGTAGGTTCATTAAGCAAATCAAAGATTGGTTATCATCTTAATTTGAGATGAAAGACATTGGTCAAGTTGCATCCATCTTTGAGTTAAGATTTCAAGATATCGTTTAAAGAAATTACTATCACTTTCATAAGTGATATATATTCAAAGAATCCTTAAACAAATATGTAAGATTGCAAATCAATTGATAATCGTATTGTTAAAGGCAAGAGTAAGAAATTTTGTTCTATAACTCCATAGGAAAGGGAAAAAAATGAAGAAATATCCTTATTATAGTGCAGTTAGAAGTCTCATGTATACAATGATGTGTAGATAACAGATATTTGTTATGTTGTTGGAATGGTGAGCAAATATCAGTCAAATCTAGGGTAAGCACGTTGGAAAGCAGTAAAAAGAATATTAAGGTATCTAAAAGATACTGTGGACTATGCATTATGCTATCAAGGCAATGACCTACGTATATAAGGGTATACAATACAGACTGAGGAGATTTAGATGAAAGAAAATCTATCTCTAGATTTGTTTTCTTACCAAATAATGGAGCAATATCAAGGAAAAGTAAACAATCATGTACTACATTTTAGAAGATGGAAGCTGAATTCGTAGCATTCTCTATAGTAATAAAAGAAGCTATATAGCTTCGACAATTCTTTGTTCATCTGGGAGTCACTAAAAGCAAAATTAATCCAGTGACTATCAACTGTGATAGTCAAGCAGTAATCACTTATACAAAAGATCCCAAATAAAGCCAAGCATATAGATACCAAGTAGAATTATGTAAAAGATATAGTCACATGAGAAGAAGTAAACTTGAAATATATATCTACATGAGATATGGTGATAGATCCAACGACAAAGCCAATTTTCCAAGATGTGTATGTCATACATTTGAAGTCTCACAAGCTTACATAGATATTGAAATGTAATAAGAAACATTTCTCTTTATATGTTCATTTAATTGTAATGTCACATTTAAATAAGGGTACAATACTTGATTCATAATATATTTTTTATTTTGTATATATATATCTGTCTGTCTGTCTGTCTGTGTGTGAATCCAAAGCATGTAAGACAAATTAGAGATTGACTTTCTCACATAGGTAATCACCTCTGATTATTTTGGTCACTAAAGATGAGGGAAGTTTAAAGTTTATTATCTAGGTGATAATTAAGAGCGAAAAACTTAAACTATAAATGTTGTCTTAAATTACAAGGAAGTTAGTAAAAAATGATTAGATGATCACTACATCTGCCTCCAGTTGCCAGATGCAGATTTTGAAAAAAAAATTAGAGTAGATAAGTGAACTCAAGTTAAACATTTAGTATGTTTGAACTAACATCTGTACGATATTTTACAAATAAAAGACAATTCACATAAAGCGAATATGAGCCAATATTGTAACACATGACCCATACTATGTGTGTAAATATGACCATAAAAAGACTAATGTAAGTTACAAGATCTCACTTACATTGTGTGAGATCCTTTAGGTTAAGGCGTCTTATTAAATAACCTTAAGACTCTTATCTAATTCTTGAGAATATTAAATTTAAGGTTTGTTACGTTAAAATTATTAGTAGATCATACATGATGCGATCGTATGGAACAATTATAGGAAAATAAATTAAATTTGATTTGAAAAAATTCAGAATAGAAGAAGGTTATTGTGTTTAAAAACTCACATAAAACGCATTCAAAGGTGGTTAGTATCTCTTAGTAATATAATTGAATACAATTGTGATGATAAAGTAAATGAGATTAAAAAAAGAAATTAATGCGAGATATAACCTAAGATACATTAATCTAGGATCGATTCAATAATTGAGATGTTTTACACTATTAACAAATATATGATAATAAGCCCTCGTCGTATGTTGATCGCACGAGATCGCACGAGTTATTGAAAAGGTGAGAGAGCTACAAAATTCCAATCAATTAAACTCATTCACGAAAGAGTGGGAGATATAGTTACTAAAATACTTTTTGAATGAGTTTAGTACCATACGTTACGACCTACTTCGATTAAAGAGAAAGGCATTGCCTCACAGCAGAGCCAATGAATAGCACCTCATCCCTGCTGTGCATTGGCCCCAGCCTTAAGATCGGATAAAGCTCACATATATTCTTCAGTCCTTAAAAAGGGTAAGAGAAGTGCTATATATTGTTTTGCAAGAAATTAATATAGCATGGATGTTATAACCTTAGACGTGGATTGATTACACATGAAGGTATCGTTTGTCCAACCTGATTGAACAGAAAGCAATATATAGCTAACACATAGTGACTTGAAATAGTGAGGCCCCAATCTGATAATGGCAGCCTTGATTACAGCACTATTGGTTTAGCCCCCCCTATCAAAAGCGGTTTAGTTTAAGCAATCAACCATAATAACATTCGTTAGTGGCATCTACCGTTTAGCAACTCCAGTGGGACGATTGGCCACGTAAGTCCTGAGAGAAGCGGACTGGGTGAGACCGTCAGGAGCAACTGTAGTATTTAGAGCTCCATTCTTCTGTTGCATCCTTCTCCTTGCTATGTAGGCTCTGATCCAAGGTGTAACATCTTCGCTGATTTTGATCATGATAAAGAATATGATGCGGTAAATGATGATCATGCTGAAGATCACACTAAGGTCTATCCACTTCGATCTGTGCACGTTTATCTGAAAAATGTTTTCCAGGATATACTCTCCTGGGATTTTGGGAAGATCAGGGGATTGGTTGTCAAACAACAACCCTCTCAAATCATTCTGATATTGTCCCTGTGATGAACCCATAAACGTATAGTTAATTTACTTGGGAGGATGACATGTGGCTTCATGAATAGGTTAGTTAGTAGGAAGCTATATTGTAAATACCTGAAGAGCCCAGAAGTGGAAGCTGATGTATGACATTGGGTAGCGCCAAACAGGCTTGGGTATGTCATTCGGAAGCCTGAAGTACCCGGAAACTAACATGAATATTCCCTGAAATTGGATGAAAACATTCAGGACCATAACACATACAAAAGTTTTGCTTAGAATTTCAAATAAATATACAGCATATTTATTTACTTTACCTGAATTCCAGCTCCGATGATGATGCCCATGAGGAAATTGGGAACTACACTGGCTATGGCCATCATCAGACTTTCGACCACAGTAACACTTGCATAGAGGGCCAACACGAAGAATAGATAATGCTCAAAACCAGGATGAAGGCGAACCATGAAGTAACAAATAGTTCCAGAGATGAAGGTGATCATTATGAGGAATGGCATTGCAGAAACTGTGTTGCTAATGACAAAAGCTATCACACCGTAATGTCCATTCAATCTTTCTCTTTGAAAGACCTGCAAAAGTAGTAAGTTGGGTATTCAATGCGCATTAGGGTGTCATTGCAATAGATGGTCATAAAACTGACGTACCTTCATATCTTCCACAAAGGAAGGGAACCCACCAATTGACATGAAAGTGACAAAACCAAATACGAATGAAGCACATGAACCTCTTGCCTGGCTCATGGAAAACAAAATGAAGTCAGCACGAAATGTGAAATGACCATAGATTGAGTTAGAAAACTGTGTTTTGTAGAATAATCAAGCGCCTACCAAAATGGAATTGTATCCAGTCCCAACGTTAAGATATATAGTTCCAATGCAAACAGTAACGAGTATGTAAATGAGGAGCCTAAGCCAGTAATATCCAAAATCTCTCGACATGTTAATAAAAGAACGCTTGGTTAAGGTGAACGTCTGCATAAAGAAACTTGCTTGGCTCCCTCCGGAGTCTAGAACAGTTCCTTTCTGCAACAAAAATTAAGAAGAATAAAGAATCAACTTGGATTCGTCAGCAAGCATAAAACCTATGACCAGTAAATTAATGAAAAGAAATCAAACACTTACAACTTTGGATATCTCCTCCACTTTTTCCATAGCTGCATACTTGTACTGAGATGTTTGGTAGTAGTCAAGGAGAGTTCGGATAGCTTCAGCTGTAGTTATCTTTTCTAGAGGATCATCGTTTATCTCGAACTAAACAAAATCGCAACGTTTAGCAAAAATGAATGAATCATTAGACAAAAGGTAATAAGGATAGAAGTCTTTGCACATCAACGGTGAATAAGGTTAATCACTGATACCCTAAGTTTCATGGACCCCTTGAGCGTGGCCTTCACTTTGTCGAAATCTGAGTTTATGCACCTAAGAAAATGATCAGAGGGATTCCTCAAAGCAGGGCAGGGAAAGCCAGCTTGTGCAAAGAACTGCATTTGTCATTAAACTTGTTAGGACTTGAAATCAGATGAATTTGAGGATTAGAATCAAGCAGCTTGCCTCGTATGCTTCTGAAGCCTGACCAAAATAAACAGTCTTGCCTCCTGAAAGCAAGTACAATCTATCAAAAAGCTCAAAAACTTCGCTACTAGGCTGGTGTATTGAAGCTATGACAGTTCTTCCATCTCTGGATAGCCCACGTAGTGTCTGTGTTACGAAAAAGGCCGAAGCGCTGCCACACGATATTGATGGCCATTAGTCATCAGGTGCAATGAACAAATTAAAAAAATTAATACCAATACAGTTAGCTGAGAATAAAATTTGCAGAGACAGTCGACATTTCTAACTTATGAATCTTTTAACACTGCACGCTACGCATGAGCAAAGCTTTTCTCTAAATGAAGAGGTTGATTACCTGTCAAGTCCACTGGTGGGCTCGTCAAGAAAGAGCAATCTAGGCCTCATCAGGATTTCAAGAGCTATGCTGACCCGTCTCCTTTCACCTCCGCTAATCCCACGTAAATGCCAGTTTCCAATGACTGTCTCAGCACAATCCTGGAGACCCATTTCTATTATGGTACTATCTACCAATGCACGCTTCTCCGACCTAGGCATCTTATCAGGAAGTCGGAGTCTAGCTGAATACGAGATTGTTTCCCTCACCGTTAGAGTACCAATCAAGTTGTCATCTTGTGTCACGTAAGCCTATAATTTATATATAAAGTTCACGATTATAATCATTATACCATAATTAACCTGAAAATTACCAACCTCTTTATGATTTTAAGTAGATTGAGCAGATTATACAACTATTTTTATTTTGATTTTACTACGATTGGGGATATCATTAGGCGTCACTGATCTCCAGGCACGTCTGCCTGGAAAAGTCACATAAATAAGTGATTATAATCTTAATATATTAGGTAGAAATTGGACTTACAGCAGTTCCAAAAGAGAGCTTGGCTTTGCGACCATTGAGGAGAATAGTGCCAGAAAGAAAAGCATTAGCAGCAAGGCGGCTAGAGAGAGCATCGAGGAGAGTGGATTTGCCAGAACCAGAAGGGCCCATGAGAGCAGTGAGAGTACCAGGCTCAGCATACCCTGTGAGACCATCCAAAACCTTTTGAGTCTCTCCGTTGCTCAGAGTGACCGTCACAGTCAGATCCTTCCATGTTAGCCTCGCCGACACATCTCCTACGATATCTGTGTTTGTCTTCTCCCTCCATAGCGTCTCGCTTAAAGGGCTCAACCCTCCTACTGCTAATCCATTCCCTCCTGGTTTGCTTGCCTCTATCTCCATCCTTGCGTTGTCTGCAGCCGAGTTTCTCATTACTTAACAGTTCCCCAGCTAGCTCAAAACAAATATATATGTATCTTGACCGATGGTAAAGCAAGAAACTTATGATCATACAACAACTAATTATAATGGCAAACAAACCATGAAATGTTGTGGTGAATTATATATAAGATGATGGTCATGAAGACTAGCTTGACACAAGAAATTTATGATGAGAAACGAAGAAATGGAAATCGAATGACGAACACGGGAAGGGTTTAAGGACCATGCAAAACAAGGCTCCACTGATTTGTACAAGCCGGCAAGAATTTGGTTTTGGTGTGACAAAAGTACGTACTGATCTTCACAACACAGCAATATTCTCCGTTCTTCCCTATCCCACCACTACGCAGTGTGATTCATCTCCTTCTTTTTTTACGAATCAGACTTTGAGAAGGCTAAGATAAGAGGCATAGATGATGGCACTTCACATTATACATTGAATAAACCAGTTGGCTGTTGGTAGCGGCATTTAATGTGAGAGACCGACCCTCATTTAAGAGTTGCGGTTGTGGTACCAATATTACTTGCAAAAGAAAAGAGAAAAACAATATTATTTGGCATTCTGGTACCGCAAGCCCATCACATCAATGTTCAACTTTTTGCCTTCTTTCTTGCTCATTATTTTTATAATAAATATTACATCGCTAGCAAACGGTCAACTGTCAATTAACAGGAAGTAGTTTCTGGTTCGGAGAAGGAAGTTACGATCATAAGTAGGATTCAGACCTCAGATATCCCGTACTAGAGATATTTCAACCGTCGCATACTCATCGACCATTTGTTGATATATTATTAAAATAAGGAATCATGACTGAATATTCCTTTTTTTTTTTTTTAATTTGAAATACTAGCAATGTCCCCAAGTATTTCTTTGCAATTCATGATTATTTTGGCACGACATAAGGTTAATTCTTTTTTTAATTAAATAATACATTTTAAAGGTGTTTTATTCAAGTATAATTTTAAAAAATGATGTTATTTATGTAATCCAGATTATAAGAAAATGTTGAAAGTATGAATTTTGAAATAGATAAATAATGTATTAGCTTGATGCAATTTCAATTGAAGTTGTGGAAATCATTACACAATTCATGTTTCTCTAAATAATAGGATTTCGTGTGAGGTAACACTCGTCTCAATTTCATTCACTTAAGAGCTCCTCGTGGATTAAAAAAGAAAACATCAATATTCCCTAATTTGCATCTAAAATGCACAATTCGAAGTGGGGGATGCACCAAAACTCATCTTGACCAATAGAAAACTCATAGTGGATTTTCATCAAAATAACATTCTATGCTCTCGTACCATTTCATGGAGAAAATATGGTTCAATACAATTACTGTGTAACATAGATTTTATTAAGTGTTTCTAATCGTTCATGCAAGGGTTGAAAAAGAAGAAAATACGAAATACCTAATTTTAATTATATCTTGACTTTCGAAGTAGTTTTCGTTCCCAAAACGAACTCCAATTTTCGGAATCTTCACAGAAAACGTTCACCGATATATAGTTAACGTCTTTTTACAGTTTTCTCAATATATAAACACTCTTAACGGGTCAGGGGATTCGTATACTTACGAATGATATGAGCAACAACTGTAAAAAAACCTTAATCTTTATATATAATTTCTATATCGAGCTTTTACTTCACAAGCTCGATATGAGACCAGTCCACAATATTCAAGATTGATTTCCTCATAGACTTTGACCCATTGATTTAAATTATTTATTTGGTCATTTTATTATCTTTATCTGAATCAAATTACGTAACTTAATTGATAAGTTATTGAAAAACTGAAAAATACAATTAATAGTTATCCAACAATACAGGAAAAGACAAAATTGTCCAACAATTACATCTGCATGTAACATCTCTTACTCTTACGCGAAAGTTTGGTGTCCCAAATTCTAACTTTGGACAGTTCAATAACCCAATTTTACAATTATATCAGGCCTACAAAAGAAACTCGTGATGAGTTCTTCTGATCAAGCTGTGAAACTGTAGCCCCGGCGACTAAGTCCCTGGAAGATCGTGGTTTGTTGGTATTCTTCTTCCAAGTTGTTCTTGTGCTTCGATTGATAAAGGACCATACAGTATATTCTGACAGGTTGATGAGGAATTAAACTCCTGATTTGACAGAGACTATACTAGAGGCTTGCCTAGGATGACCATACAACGATACTCCTTTTTACCGGAGATAAGATGATATTACCTTTCTGCATATTGGGCCCTTGGTTGTCTTCTAATCGTCAAAGTCAACAACTGGACTTCCTCTCTGCTTCTATACATGTGAATACAATATTAATATGGTTTTAATGTTATATACAAGTTTGATCAAGCATAAACACCGTGATCTTACCCAAAATGCCTGTGGTTCAAAGCAACATTAGATAGTTGTTGAAAGGCTCAGTAAGTCCCATATAAAAATAGATTATACATAAAAAAGGATCATAATGTAATACTTTAATATTTTGATTTAAGATATGGACCTCTTTATATAAAAGATCATTCTTTCTCCTAAATAAGAAAAATTATGAAATTGAACAAACAATACTTTGTGAACACAAAGCACCCAGACAAATATAATGTATTAAGACATATTGTTGCACATATAGCTGATGCATCATTGTCTAAGCATTCAAAATCAGATCATTTAAAAGTGGATTTCAAGACAAGAGCATGCAAAACTGCAAAAGAAAAAACATTAAGAATATAAGCTTCAATTGCCTTTACAGAGTCTACCAGATCAATAGTTAAAATGACTGTTGTGAGTAATAATGGGGAAGTGTAAGCAGTAAAAAGCTGCCCGATCCTTTTACATTAATAAATCAAAAAGCCCACAGTGATCATGCCGCCATACGTGCTGATTTTCTGCTACCAGCCCGATGAGACAAGCTAGTGAGTGAAGGTTTGGTGATCATCAAGAAAGCAAGCACAATGAAGGAATGGTGAATGTAATTCACCACCAATTTCTAATTCAAGCCGATGCCTTTATAGGTTAATCGAGACCTAGTAGGTCAATTTCAAGCAGCAAATCTTTACAAGAAGTGGGAACTCTTTTATTAGCAACTAGGAAGCCACAAAAAATTGCCGAACGAAGTCGAGACAGTATTTCAGGGGCACGTTTCACCGTCTAGATCGTTGTCAAATGTGGAGAGACGGAGTCCCGCTCTCAAAGAACATAAATTCAAGACCAACGAAAATGGGAAGAAGAGCGAGAAGTTTGAAGAATGGAGACGCCATGTTGAAGAAAAGGGCGGAACATCGTGGAGAAGATGTGAGGACCGTGAAGCCATCGAAATCAGAGGTGAAATACTGGTAATAGACCTGTATGTGGCGAGGAATGCCATTGACAATCATGGAAACATTTATATAGAGAGGTATCTCAAATTGTTGGTGTCGCTACTCGCTTGCCGAATTTGAGTTTTGTGAGAGTAAAGTCCAAAACCATACCCAATTCATTTTTCAATAATTAAGAGGATGCGGCTGGTTACAGGTAACGGACCTTATGTTGGACTCGAACACGAGCTCGGTTTCCCTAAGCCTGTCTTGTCCATTTAAGTACCTTGGAGTCTCCGTTAATTCCAAGAATCTCAATACCGAGGAATGTCAGCCTTTGTCAGACTCAATTAATCCAAGAATCAACAACTGGAGTAACAGATTCCTTAACTGTAGAGGCAAGATGCAGTTGGCGATTTCTGTGCTAAATAACTTGGCCATATGATGGATATCCCATATTATCCTTCTTAAGATTATATTGAGGTCCATTGATAAAGTCATACGAGAGCTCCTGTGAGGTGTGTTAGAAATTAGACTTATCAAATTTTTTATTATCTTGATTTCAAAAAAACAAATTGGATAATATTTTAAATTATGTAGAACTCTATCTTGCATAGATGTGAAGTTGACGAAGGATATTGTTAGAAATTTTGTTTTGAATTGAGTTAGCTTAGGTGAATGAAGTGGAAGAAGGAGTATTGCTGTAAATTCAATTGGGAATTAAGTGACTTTATGGAAAATATACGATGGTGGGTTTATGTGAAACATATAT
>JANQAP020000246.1:1067316-1092549 GCA_026874005.2 Erythroxylum coriaceum
TTTTCAGTTTTTATATTACAAATCTCAACCAAACAGGTTTTTGTTTTTTTAAGGAAAAAAACAGAAACCAAAAACAAGAAACAGAAACCAAAAACAACAACAGAAAAATAGAAATAGAACCAAACGGCCCCTTAGTTATTTACTAGATTAGCCGAAAGGGATCCTCAATATACCTCCATACCATCAGAGGACCAGTGGGACTTGACTGAAGAACTTTATATGAAGTTGGAATTATTCAATAGATGAACTGAATTGTTTTCAAGAACAAAATATCCAACTTCACACCTTATCTTTAGCTTTATGACCAACATAAAGCATGTTTTGAGATTGTGGATGTTTGAATCTAATGAAGTGATTCGGACGATGGGGCAGTGGATGATGGAGAAGTTTAATTCTTATTGGTCTAAGGTTAGAGATAATGTTGCAGTATTATATGTGTTAGACCCGAGATACAAGATGGATGGTGTTGAATATATTTGTAATGTATTGTACAATGGTAAAGTTCAAGAGCATGTACATACCATGAAACAATTATGAATTGTTTCATGATTATGAAGCCAAAATGCAACAAACTCATGATCGGAATGCAGGCAGTTCAAGTTCAACTCATACTTCAGTTTCAAGTTCGACATTTCCTATCCCATTACCGACAGATTGTCTTTCAAATTTTTTGAAAGAGAAAAGGGCTAGGATATCTTATGGTACGATGGAGTTCGACAGATATATTTCTGATGAGTGTGTTCCTGAAACTGAAGGTGAGTTATTCGATATATTGTTATGGTGGAAGACGTTTGGAGATAAGTATCCGATCATTCAAGCCATTGCACGGGACTTGTTAGCTATTCCATCATCGACTGTTGCTTCAGAGTCTGCATTTAATACTAGTGGTCGGGTCATTACTTCTCATCGTGGTCGACTTCATTATCGCACTGTGGAAGTTCTTATGTGTACTCAAAGTTGGTTAAAAAATGAACATATTGATGGCAAATTCTTTTCTTTTCTTTTATTTATTTTATTTACCTTTGTATTATCTTACTTAATGTTGTTTTTTTTCTTACAGTCACAGATATTAATGTAGAGGGGATTGATAAAAGTAATCGACCAATGGAAGGTTATTTTGATCAAATATATGAAGATGAAGATGGAGGTAATTTTAATTTTCTTTTTATATAATATTACATTATTAAATATTTTTTTATTTTAAGTATTATATTACTAAATATAATGTTTGTTCATACAGATGATCGAAGCCAAACTGTTGACGACCTTACCAACAAGTACACTTAATCAATTAGAATCAGTGTCCAATCCACCCTTCAATGTAGCAGTTGGTTTTGTATTGTATCTTTTTTTGTAAAATGAATTTATTAATTATATGAAACATGAATTTGGTTATATCAAATTATCTCTAAAAATAATTAATAAATAATTTAAGTAAATTATTTATTTGTAATTAATGTAATTCATAATTTTAACTATAACTAATTAACTATTAATTTAATAACTTATTAACTTTTGATACAAATTTGTAATTAATTGAATAAAATTTCCTAATTAATCATGCCATTACATACATCTCAATAACTTTATATATCATAATTGAGTAATTATATGTTGTCATAATTTAAAGTTATCACATAATACATAAATTAAAATGAGAAAAAGGTAAAATGAATTTATTAATTATATGAAACATAAATTTGGTTATATCAAATTATCTCTAAAAATAATTAATAAATTATTTAAGTAAATTATTTATTTGTAATTAATGTAATTCATAATTTTAACTATGACTAATTAACTATTAACTTAATAACTTTTGATACAAATTTGTAATTAATTGAATAAAATTTCCTAATTAATCATACCATTACATACATCTCAATAACTTTATACATCATAATTGAATAATTATATGTTGTCATAATTTAAAGTTGTCACATAATACATAAATTAAAACGAGAAAAAGGTAAAATGATTTTATTAATTATATGAAACATGAATTTGGTTATATCAAATTATCTCTAAAAATAATTAATAAATAATTTAAGTAAATTAAAAATTTGTAATTAATGTAATTCATAATTTTAACTATAACTAATTAACTATTAACTTAATAACTTATTAACTTTTGATACAAATTTGTAATTAATTGAATAAAATTTCCTAATTAATCAATAATCATACCTTACTTACATCTCAATAACTTTATTATATCATAATTAATTAATTATATGTTGTTATAATTTAAAGTTGTCACATAATATATAAATTAAAACGAAAAAAGGTAAAATGATTTTATTAATTATATGAAACATGAATATATCATATATGATATGCTTATAATACTCTAAGGACAAGAAGGATTTAAAGTTATACTTATATCAATGATCAATGTTTCCATTAAGGATCTAAGAAATTACTCTTAACAAATTACAAATTTTTAATTAGAGTGACTTAGATAGGTAGAAATGAATATTCTAATAATAGAATTTAGATAGAAAAAAATTATGAATTTAATTTATATAAATTTAGATTAATTAGAATAAAATAATTTTAGAAACAAAGTAAAAAAACTATTTTTGACTTAATGAAATAAATAATTTATAAAAACAAATCAAAACTCAAAAGAATTTATAAAATGCATTCTAATTTTAATAAAATAATAGCTATTTTTAATGTAATAAACTGTAATGATTTATTTTTATAACTGAATTACTTATATATTATTTTGGAATTGATACATTAGGATTAATAAAGTGATTAGTTCATTTTAAGATTAATATAAATACATATATGCATAACGTATATATTATGTAAATATGAAAAATAAAATAAAAAGTTTTAAAAGTATAAATACATATATGCATAATGTACATATGTTGTAAATATGAAAAATAAAATAAAAAAGCTTATAATTTATGAATTTTAAAAAATACAACTACAATTTTTTAAAATTATATTAAAATTTTTTTAAAAATATATTAAAAGTCTGGGCCAATAAAGGCTTGGCGGTCGGCCCGTGACCTGGGCGGGCTAGGCGAGCCGGGCCTGTCAACGGATCGCTCATTGCAGGGCCGCCCACGGCCCAATTAGGCCCCCATGGGCCGACCCACGGGCCAGTCTTTTGAGGGCCCATCCGAGACATTTTTTTGCCGGGTCCAGCTGGGCCATCAACAGCCCAGGCCCAGCCTGGGTTGACATCCCTAATAAAAAACGAAGTTTCATGAAATTCTTCAAAGAACCGCCATCAACAATCTGCAAAGAAGCCGAGCAACTGGAATATTATCCAACCCCAGGAGGCAAAATTACGATCTTTAGGGATTTGTTGCAAATTAGAGAAAACAGAAGAAAATTAGTGAGATACAGTTCAAACCCTATGTTTTGTAACTAAAGCAAAGCCTTCTTTTCGAGATTAGATACAGTTCAAACCCTATGTTCTATAACTAAGGCAAAGCCTTCTTTTCGAGATTAGATACAGACGGTGGTCGTCATATGTGGTTGCTTTGAATGTTTACATTTATACAGTGATCAATTTAAATTAACCTTGGTTGCATAAGATCAGCAAAGCAACAACAGTCCACAATGAAGATTGGAAAAATATAAAAGTTATTTTAATGGTTACATGCGAGGAAAGAGAGACGACTTCCTTCAAGCAACAAACAAGAAGTTATAAACCGGGTTGGTGAAAAACTAGGTAGACGTAGACTAAAGTAAAGCCCACATGTCGTTCCCGTCGTTGGGAACTGGTTGTTGGCTGGAACCCAGTGGGATCTCTTCCAAGTCCCACCTTACCTACCTGGCTACCTCGTTTACTATAATTTTACCATTTTTCGCGAAACTAAACTCAAAATCTCGTTATATTTGTTGTTTTTCCGTATTTATCTAAACTTAAATGTATAGTCTGTCACACTGTAACAAAAAACTCTTCTTGCTTGCTATTCTGGCGTTATCAGAAGTATCATCCCCTCATTCTCCACTTTAGCAAGGAGACACCAACAGAATGTCGTCGTCCTCGCAATCCCAGCAGCTAATCACCTGCAGAGGTACTTCTTCATATGTTTTAGCATTGTAACCTTAAAGCCCAGAAGAAAGGAACCATCTTTCCTTTTTTTTTTTGGTAATTTGGAACCATCTTTCCTTGGATGTTTTTGGATTCATAATACCTTCTTTATTATCCTGTATCTTCCTTTTTCTTTTCTTTTTGTTTTCTTCTCTAAACTTCAATGGTTCTCTTTGATCTCTTGGCGATATATAAAACACTCAATTACTCTCACTGATATATATGTATACATTACTATAAATCAGCTGCGGTAGCATGGGGAAAGGGAAAGGAGTTGGTGATTGAAGAAGTAGAAGTAAGTCCGCCACAGTCCCAAGAGATTAGGATCAAAGTCGTCTCTACCTCTCTTTGCCGAAGCGATCTCTCTGCTTTGGATTCTCAGGTTTACTTTTACTATATTCTTCTTCATTTCATTTACCGTATATCCTTATATTTGTGTCTCCTGTTTTCTATATGTTTTCTTTACTTGCCTAAATTTTCTTATTTTCTCAACACGATCCAGATAAATCATCATCTAGCAGATTATGGATCTAATCCATGCTTTAAGACTAGCACCGAGTTGTTTTCATAAGAATCTAACTTAATCCATGCTTTAAGACTAGCACCGAGTTGTTTTCAAAAGAATCTAACTTTTGATCTGTTTGGAAGTTCATATGTTGTAGAATAATTTTGCTCCACTGTCTTTATCCGTGGCTAAATGTCTATTCTAACATGTTTGACTTTTTTTCTGCAGCCCATATTTCCTCGGATATTTGGCCATGAAGCTTCAGGGTATTAACTGCAACTTTGCCGTGTTCATATTCTAGTGCTTGGATACGAGTTGTTCTATTCATTTTTCCCATTCCTTTCAAAGATCCTAGTCCAACAATGTGGGAACTCACAATATTTGGAGTCGAAATCTAATCGTAAATTGAATATAAAGTGGACACTAGAAAGTTTTCATTATCACGAGGTTATTGTACTGTATCCCTCACACCATTTACATCTTGCCAGAAGCTATTTAGGCTTGAACAGATTTTGAGAAGAAGGATGATGGCAATTCGTGTGATTACACTAATAGCTTAATTTTTCAGGATTGTTGAATCTGTTGGATCTGAAGTGACAGAGTTTAAAAAGGGGGATCATGTGCTTACAGTGTTCACTGGAGAATGCAGGACATGCAGTCATTGTACATCTGGTAAAAGCAACATATGCCAAGTTCTGGGGTTGGAAAGGAAAGGTCTAATGCATAGTGATCAGGGGACACGTTTCTCAGTCAAAGGGAAGCCCATATATCATTATTGTGCAGTCTCTAGTTTCAGTGAGTTTACAGTCGTCCATTCTGGATGTGCTGTCAAAGTTAATGCAACAGCACCACTGGAGAAAATATGCCTTCTAAGTTGTGGAGCGGCTGCAGGTATAATATAAAGGTTATAGCATTCTCAAATCAAAACATAAGACTTTTGGGCTTGCAATTCTATGCTAGTGACTCATACATGAAGCCCCTTTTTGGATAGAACACTCGCACATAAGTTTATAGCACCATTTCACGTCAAAACATAAGCCTTTTGGACTTGCAGTTCAATGCTAGTGACTCATACATGAAGCCCCTTTTTGGCTAGAACACTCGCACATAAACTTTTTGTCAGGAACTTATCACAGATTTCTTCTTTGTTTCTATTACTCACATAAGGAATGCTTTTATCTATGTTGATTGTATGACTTCATTACAGGAGTAGATATGCTGTCATGTTTATGATTTGAGTGATGCATTATTACAAACTAGTATAACTTGCGGTTAATCGGAAATGAAATGTTGGTTCTAATTTTAGGGATGGGTGCGGTTTGGAATGTCGCTAATGTATTAGAAGGATCAAAAGTTGTAATTTTTGGTCTTGGAACAGTTGGTTTATCTGTAAGTACAGCAGTATTGGGTTCTCTTCCTGTCAGTTCCCTTGATACCTGCATAACAGGAAACTGCATTTTCAGTATAACTTCTACTATAGTTTGGTCTTCTGTAATTAGGTTGCACAAGCTGCTAAACTCAGAGGGGCATCTCACATAATTGGTGTTGACATTAACAGTGCAAAGCGTGATAAAGGTAAGGCTGACATTTTACTTTGAACTTCTTCGTACAATGCTTTCGAAGCAATTACATATCTAGGTTTTAGTTGTGATTCTCTATGCCTGCAGCAAAGGCTTTTGGAGTGACACAGTTCATCAACCCAAATGAATGCAGTGAGCCTGTTCAACAGGTATCAACTAACTTATTTGCAATTGTTATGCAATACATTTACCTATTTAACTAGGTATATCTGACAAGTTTGGTATAAGAGCCAAAATCTTCTATCATCAACCTTGAGGAGTATATGTAAGGGACTCGAAAAATTCTGAGATGCCAGATATTTTCAAGGGGATCATAAATAATAAAGCTTTCATATAATCTGTTCATTTTGATTTGCCTTGGTGTTGAAATTCGAACAGGTTATCAAGCGTATTACAGATGGAGGGGCAGATTATGCTTTTGAATGTATAGGTGACACAGGAATGGTAACTACTGCATTGCAGTCATGTTGTGATGTACGTTCTTCATACTCAAATTTAGCATTTTTGCCTCAAAAAGTCTCTTGAGTTAATTGGTGAAAGGTTTGCTCATTTTGTTGTTCCTTAGGGATGGGGTTTGACAGTTACCCTTGGTGTACCAAAAGTGAAGCCTGAGGTATCTGCTCACTATGCACTACTCCTTACCGGAAGAACACTGAAAGGATCTCTATTTGGAGGATGGAAACCCAAATCAGATCTCCCTTCATTAGTTGACATGTACATGAAAAAGGTGTGTATCCATTTAATTTTTCTTCGTGTATTACAGTGGCATCAGCATTTGGTTTTCTGACTGTAATTCTCTGCGACGACATCAGTCTAACTAATATGTTGTCCAATTAACCTCAGCTCAAATGGCATAAAATACCCACATCCTCCAGTTTGAGTCCCCAAGTGACAAGAAAAGGAAAATGATTATGCATTGGCTGATACAGACAGACAATATAATTTTTTTGGAAAAAATAGACTATAATTCCCTTGAATGTTAGGGGTTATAGTATGCATTGGACTTTAGGAAGAGATTAAGGCTGCATGCTGCCACAGTGCATTTCCTTGAGACTTAGCATCACTCTGCATACGAATTAGTTCCAAGACTTGACTGCACAATCTGTACTAGGTTTTCAGAAGATATGCACAGATTATTATTCTTTTCACTGTCATGGTAGACTTTGTTGACTGAAATGGGACGGACTGTTGGTTGAATATGTAAGCATTAAAAGAGAGTTTCTGTTATCCAACAAAAAAGAAAAAGGTTTCTGCGCACTGAACTTCATTTCAGATCCGTAAAAGAAGAAAACTAAAAGAGGAAAGCTTCCGCGTAGTTATTAAGTTCATTAGGTCTGCTAATGATATCTGCTTGTTATACAAATGATTTGTCGTACATCCACAGTCTTGCCCTTCTATGCTTTTTGTAAAAGTTTTGGACTTCAAATTTAAGACGAAAGGATGGAATATTTTATGATTGGAATCTCCATCTTAGGTTGCAAAGTCCTCAGGGGGTGCCAGATGATGTGAATCTGGTCCAACCATATTGGAAAGTAGTCATTGCGCATAAATGTATACAAGTTGACAAATTTTATGTTACTAAACTGGTGAGACTAGACCATAATCAAAATCTAAAGATGCCTGGTGTTTTTTTTGTACAGGAAATACAGATTGATGAGTTCATCACACATAATCTGCAGTTTGAGGATATCAACGAAGCTTTGAATCTGATGAGAGAAGGCAAGTGTCTACGTTGCGTCATCCACATGCCAAAATAACGCCCTCTTTCTTTCTACCTCTGCAGAGCAGAGTTTTATTATTGTGAAAGATTAATAAAAGTCACTGTTCGTTGAACCTTATGATCCCTCTACATTTTGGTGTAAAAGCCTTGCGATTGTTTGGCACTAATGCTCTATGCTTCATGATGAGTTGGGAAAGAACGAGTTACTGATAAGTGCTACAATTCCTAAAATTTGTTCTGTTCTTTATAATTCACCACCGTCTCTCGTTTATCCCTAGTAAAGGCAAATCATCATCCTAAACCCCCCAGAATTCATTGATACACGGCCATGTATAGCCTAATACAAGATTAAGCTGGAAAAGAGCTATAAAACTCGAAAGGATTGCTATAATGATACAGAATGAAAAACCAGATGTACATTTGTTGGGAAAAGAACTTGGTAATGCAGATTTGTAGTTACTGTTTTTCACGGATGATGATCCGTGAGTAAAAACTGCAGAGAGGCACTTGAATCTTCGAACAAAAATTCAATATTAACTCATGCTCATTACTATTTCTAACAGTTAAGCTTCTATAACCAGCCAGGAAAGACTAACTGGGAAGCTTAATTGATGTACCTACAGGGGCTCCACTATAACCTGAAGAGACTAGAGAGTCAAGCCGAAGTTTCGTCAGTATCTCATTTACAGACATTTAGTCACCTGTCCCAAATATGTTGTCATACCATTAACTTGTCATCAAATGGCATTACAAGTATCTCATGACACGTAATGAATAACTTGATTCTTTCGCTTTTCCTACATGCCTTGGTTTTGGTTTCTATACTCTTATATTTCCTACTGAATCACACGGTCAATGAAGATATCTCTCACAACAAAAAGTATGGAACATTTGGGTAAAAGCTTCTACTTAGCTGAACTACCCTTGATGATGTTGTTGTGTATCAGCTGTTATTAGGTGAGATATAGGTTTGAGTCGTTTGACCTTGGAAACTTTTCAACCTTTATAAATCTCAAAGCAAATGCTTTGAGAACTTGAAGAAGCTCTTGTACATACAAGGAGGCTTATATCAGCTGCATGCAAATACTATAAAAAAACGCTATCAATAAGTTGCTACGAATTGTTCTCTCATTTGAAAGAAGAAGATCCAACAGCGTGTGCATGTGGTTGTGGAAACAAAGCGTTTACAAAGAAGAAGAAGATCCAACAAGAAATGGCAGAACAGCAACGAATACATCCAGAGGTGGATGTGGAAGCGCCACCGACAACACCATTGGTACAACAAGGCCTGACAAACTCCGAAAAGGGCAGTTCAATGCAGCATCATCGTCCTTCACCTTTAAGAACCAAACCAGTAGTCATGCCCCCAAAGCCACCGAAGGCAAGAAGCTGTTGCTGCAAGTGCATATGTTGGACAATCGGTCTCCTAGTCCTCCTGTTAGTTATTGTTGGAGCAACTGCCGGTATTCTGTACCTCGTTTTCCAACCAAAAGTACCCAAATACTCCATTAACAGCTTGAGAATAAGCGATCTAAGGCTCAACTTCGATCTGACCCTGTATGCTAAATTCAACGTGAAGATCACTGCCAATAATCCCAACAAGAAAATTGGTATCTACTACGAGAAAGGTGGCCTATTGAGCGTTTGGTACAGCAACACTAGGCTTTGTGAAGGGTCGATACCAAAGTTCTACCAAGGTCATCAGAACATAACAAAACTGGACGTCAGCTTAACAGGTCAGGCACGGTATGGAAACACTTTGCTGTCAGCATTGCAAGAGCAACAACAAACAGGACGCATCCCTTTGGATCTTAAGGTAGATGCACCGGTGGCTATCAAACTTGGAAAATTGAAGCTGAGGAAAGTGAAGGTCTTGGGAGATTGTACGTTAGTTGTTGATAGCTTATCTACCACCAGCACGGTTAGCATTAAAGCTAGCAATTGCAAGTTCAAATTGAGGCTTTGAACTCTCCGAAGTCCTTTAGCCCTGTGAATATTGTATTAGCCCGCTCCCACATTTATCTTTCCCCTCTGGTGGAAAAGGAATCGATTTTATTCAATTCTATTCGGTACTTCATTTGTTTCCTTTTATCAGACAGACGATTAATCTATCTTATTCTAGCTAAATTTGAATCCATTTTGTTCTTATCTGGAAAAGACAATATATTTCCTCAATTCTTTTTAGCCGAATGCCAATCGCAATTGTTGTCAGGATTTGCCCAAGGTCTATTTCCATTTGAGAAACATCTTTTCAAATACACTAGGCAAAAATTTTCAGACGGCAAGTTATTCATCCAGAACAGCCACTTATCCTCCTTCGACCCAAAAAAGAAGAATAAGAAAGGATATTCAGAGAAACGAAATACATGATCTTTTTGAATGGTATGAAGAAGGTACGAAGTTCCGGCACTAGGACGACATACAACTCTCTACAGCGAATCCATCCTCTCTAGTACGGTCCATGATGGTCAATAAAATCTGTCAAAATACGCCTCAAAAAATATGATTGCAAGACTCACAGAAATGGTTTGATAGGGTCATAAAACTCCTGTCTTACGTTGCATGTTTTCAACTAATTCCTTATGGAAAGTAAGTAACCACATGATAATAGAATCGTAAGTACGCCCGTTCCGCAGTTGGAACCTCATCTACACGCATATATGGATTCCTAACTGTAACATTGGACTACAGTTCGTCAAGGTATTTGCTATTGTATTGATCTGTCTATAAACATGAAACACTTTCTTCCTTTTCATATAATAATCAGTAAATAAGGTCCTTCATCAGTCACCTGTTAAAGCCCTTGGTCTATGCTGAATAGTGGACAGGGACATCCCAGTCTGTGAAACTGCTCTTACAAATGCCATATTTGCTGTTAAAGTTGGAGCATGCCAACGATCTCCAGTCCCGAAAACAATCTTGTTTTTCAGTGCCAGTTTTCTTGTCGTTGGAAGGCCCATCATACGTTCTGATGGACTATCAGGCACAACCCTGCTCTAGCAGACCCTATCAGTTCACGAAATTACATATAATCCATGACAAAACCAAAACTGAAATCCGGAATTAAGAATGCAGAATGTATGGAGAAATGCAAATCGATGAGGGCTTTTGGGGGCTAACTCTTGGCCCACAAGCAACATAGGAGTTTGATAAAGCAACTGGACATCATGTATTTTTGGTTGACAAATTTCAATCCAAACCAATGCACCTTCAAGAGTTACTCTAAACGAAGTTGCTATCCTACTTATTTTCATTTTTATTCACATTACTTATCTGTTATAATTAATTGTTGGCCAGTTGCATAACAGCGGGGAGGTTGGTGTCAAATACTAGCCAATATAGCTGTATGCCTCAGTCTCATAATGCTGAAGCGATAGTTTAGATTTTTGAATGGCACTCCTTTGGCTTTATGATCTATTGAAATCTCAAAGAAAAGCATTTGAACCAGATAAGAGTTAACAAGATTTTAATCATTTTTCACATGCTGACAACTTCTTGTACTTCAGCAACATGGAAAGGTCAAATGATCAGGATCATGAGCACTAGTTGATGTTCCTTTAAAAGATCCAAAAAGGAAGTCCATGACAGTAGGGCTGCAATTCATATCAATCTAATTTGAAACAGTAATATTTGATGACAACTTACATGAGGCGTTTCATTATTGCATCAGCTCTTATCTTCTCATTAGGCCCTCCGCATAATGATATCAACTCGTTGAACTCGGAATGAACATTTTCGCATATTATGCCTCTCTTTCCTGATATCAAACCAGCCAATTCCCCATGTATAGGATTTTGAATTTCAGACATCACCTGATGAACAAAGATTAACCCAAAATAAGGCCAGATGTTTAAAATGAGTTAGATTTATTGAAGCACCCCAAAGAAGAGTTACGGGGGTGTGGATGGGGAGGGTTTGAATGCAACATATAGCATTAGTTAAGATATAGTTATCAGCTGATAAGTCTAAATAATTCCAATTATGAGAAGGTAGTTGCCCAAGGAAAGGAATGTAAAAAAAGGACACAAAAGAAATAAAATAAAACACCTACTTGTGCAATCACAAACTCAAAGTTGCCCTTAAACCGCTGCCTCATTTCAGTCTCCGGTGTGGCCAGAAGTTTCTCCGCACAGCCATTGCTGATTCCTGATACAAGAGCAATTAATGCAGTTGTATCAAAATTTATAAGATCATACTCTCCTGACAAATCCATCAGTTTGGCAAATTCCACATGTAGGTCTTTTACTAGCCATAACTGAATTCCAGATATAAGAGAATTGAATGATGTCTCGTCATCCATATTTACTTTGATGTGCTCCTTCAAAGCCAATGCAGCCGGATCAACAACCAAGTCTTTAACAACCACTTGAGCACCCAAAGCAGGATTATTTTTAGTATACTCCACAGCTATTTGAAGGACAGTTGCGTTCTTGTATGAACTAGGAAACACATTTACCCAGTCACCATCTAGTTCCTCGCAGAAATCAACCTCGAAACGAAAGTCAGATGCTCCAAATTCGCTGTGAAGCTTGTCAAGAACAGTATCGCAAAGTCCATGGGAGAAGAATAGAATAATAGAGGTAGGCTTCATAAAAGGAGAAGACTTGGCTGCGACAAGGAGTTGTTGAATCCTGGATTTCAAGCCTGTGCTTTTGTGGGTTTGAAGCCAAGAAATATACTTGGGATTCCTATCAGAAACAATGACCCAGGCAGGGTTTTTATTGAGGATACAGACAATGTCAACGTGAACTCTTGTACTATTAGCAGTAGTTTCTGAAGCAGAAGAAGATACAGGTATAGTCTTGCAAACACGTGAAACGCCCGTCACAAAGGGTTTGTGAAGAATGTGAATGACAGCTTCCAGGTGACCAATGTTGAGACTGTAAACATAATAAACCTTGAGTTTGCAAAACTAAGAAGAAAGATCACCGATTGAAAAAACAAAAATTAGGTTGATTGATTCCAAACAAAAAGTTGAAAGAATATGGATACCTTAAAGGGATATGGTGGTGGTGGTGAGAAGAAAAAGAAGAGAGGAAAGAGTGCTCAGAGTGAAGCAATTTGAGGAGAGTGCGAGTGCACGACTGTGTGATTTTACTCCCAATTTCAAGTCTTTCGATTTTCTCTATCGCTATTTCACATCTCCTTATCCCCATTCGAATAGCTCTTTCTCTATCCTCTACCTTCATCCTAAAAACTTGAATCTTCCTATAACACAGACAACAAGACGGAGACACCAGCCAGTACAGCGGAGCCGACTACTTTGCGATGTGTACTTCTGTTATTACGATGTCGTTTCAAGCTGCACTCCTCTTTTTCTATTTTCTTTTCCCATTTGTGCACAAGATGAGAGGTGGGCCGTCTAAAGTAGATCCAGAACTTTTCCAAGCTTTTTACTGGACTATTTTCGATCCTAACTTTTTCGTTTTTTCCCTCCGGTGGCTGACAACACTACGAAAGAAGAGAAACAGAGAGAGAGAGGTAAGTGCTTCTTCATGTTAAGCTCTGATTTGCTATTATTATTTCCAAGTTGCCTAGTCCAACTTCTACCAACATTACCAGAAAATTCAAATTTTAAGATGGGCTTGGTAAACAGTGGAACCCTAAACTAAAGATACAAAATTTTTGAACTCAAAATAAACGGTTCTCGGATGGGCGGCAAGTTCCTTTATTGCTAGTCATTCAACGTTTTTGTTCATATAGAATCCCTATGAGCATGGTGCTGCTGTGTGTGGAAAAAGAATCGTAGTGACCCAAAAGACCGGCTATGTTATTTGTTCCCAAAAATTGTATAAAGAACAAAAAGAAAGAGAGGACATTTTGTGTAATGCGTATCTTTTGTTTTTGTGATAAGTAATTGGTTAGCTGGCTCAAGCCTTGTTGACGAATTATTTGTCTATAATTATCTCCTCTGCATATCGATTTGGGTTTGATTCATGTATTCGTATTAATATGAAAGGTAAAAGAATGAATAATACAGATTAGACCTTTCACTTTTGAACTTTAGTTTGACCACATAAAGGAACATTAAATCAGAATGATTGTGATTTAGTATGCTAATGCCTGGTCTATAGGTGAAATCGAGAAATGGATGCTGGGGAAGACTCCATTGAACAAGCAGCTGCAGCACGTCGAGAGAGGCTCAGAGCTCTTAAAGCTGCTCAGCAACTACTGGAAACTCCAGATGATGTTTCTGCTCAACCTGAACCTGGCAAAGAAGAGTTAGTATAAACTCGACAGAGTATTTATACCACTTATCATTTGCAAATGCTTTTATAATAAAACCAGCAAAATTTCTTATTTAAGTTGTACATAACAAGGACTTGAACCATCAAAAGGAATCTAGTTACCTATGATTTCAAAACTAGATTTAATATTATGCATTTGGAAAGAAGAAAGAAATAATACAGAAATAAAGTACTTGTTTCGGAAACATATATTGAAATAAATAGGGTTATATCCTCTTTGGCATGTATGAAATAACCTAGTGATAAGGGCATTGAATCATAGCCATTTCCTGAGACATTCCGTTAATGATGTAAAACTTTCCTAGTATTTAATTACGAGACTTCTAATACCATTGGATGTCGGCACTGATTGCATAAAGTTGGGAAGGTAACATTTCCAGCAACCGCCTAAGATTCAAGAGATTAATATTAGGCTAGAAACATACAGTATCTGTTAAATCTAGACATATGTGAGAATGTAACGTCCATCAAACCATAACAGTTAATTTTGGTAAACATCACATCTATTCTCTTGAATCTTCATGGGAAGATATGGTCTTTTTTAAAGTTTAAACGCCTAAGTTGTTTCATTTGATGAGGTACAAGGGTCATTTGACATAACTTCCACAGATGATGAACACATCCTATCAGTTAAACTTACAGTCTTACTTCTTTATTTCTTCTGTTCAAAAGCCATAATTGGGCTTCCAATGAGGTTTTAGAGGCCACAGACCATAGAACCTTTTGTTTAAACAATGTAAGAAATGGGAAAAGAGGGAGACTTCATTCTTGTTTAAATTGCTCCGGGTGAATGCTTTTATTTGGCGAGCGTGGGCTTGCATGTCTGTGATGTCTGTGCTAACTATTATAATTTGCAATCGTCTTCTTTCCACCTCCTCGCTTTCAGCAATCCTGGTATGAAGTTTAGGAACTATGTTCCTCAAGACAAGGAGCTTCAGGAGGGTAAAATAGCTCCGCCTGTTCTGCCAAAGTTTGAGGACCCCGTTGCTGTAGAACCTCCACCTCAAGAGAAGAAAGAGGTAAATGATTGCTCCCAAACACTGTCGTCTGTTAGCAGTAGATAAGTAGTTCATCTATATGTTCTTTAGTTCATGTAAATCCTGGTCGCTCTAGGAAATTCTTGCTTAATTTTGGATTTTGGTTGTAATTTTAGGATCCATTTCTCAACATCGCTCCAAAGAAACCAAACTGGGACCTAAGAAGGGATGTGCAAAAAAAGCTTGATAAACTTGAAAGACGCACACAGAAAGCCATATACAAACTTATGGGTAAGAGGTCTATTTTCACTATCAACTTCCGATCATTTTTCTCTTCAGTGTGGCACTTAAATTTAGTATATAACATCTTTGCAAATCGGACTGGTTAATGCTCTCGGAAATTTGGAAACTTCCTCTTTCACTGCATAACCTATGGCAACTGACCTATCAGACTAATGTACCTTTGGTTTCTTGCTCTATAATTTCTTGTCATCTTTTCAAAGGTGTAATATAAGGGATGGAGGTTTCTTTAGTTATGAACATTGTAGGTGGGTGATACGTGAAGCTACTAATTGCTGTATGTGCTATATCTGAGCCATGCTTTCTTATTATGAAATTCATAATAGTTTTCGATGGCTGAATTCATGCACGAGATTGCTGTTGCAAAACCTTTAGGCATCTGCCTAATCTGCATAGGCACACATAAATGCTTAAATATTTTTTCGGGTTGATGCTTTTTATGTATCATTAATCTTCAGAGTTATGTTATTGACCTATATACTATTTGTTTGAGTTAGCTATCAGTTCATTTTACGTACATTTCCATGAACTGAAACTATTTAACCATCATTCTTATTCTGTCATCAGTTACATATGTTCTGGAGTTTTATGAATAGTTTAGTAAGTTCTGCTGATCGAGTCATTAGCATTGGGCAATGAGATTGACGAGGAGCAGGGGTCATTCCAAGGTTTTAGCGGGATTTAAGTCATTTTTCCACTTTCAGACAAAAAAGATGCCCAATTCTGTAATATTCCTGGTCCAAGTGACCACCAACAAACTGCGATCACTTGTACAACTTTTTGTTGTTGCAGAGGAACAAGAAAAAGAAAAGCAATTGGCTGAAGATGGGAGAGCGGCTGAAGATTAGCTGTGCACTTTTGAGGGAGCTCCGTGGCGGCTGCAGCACTATGGATGACGAAATATTGGTGGACTTCTGGGAAATCCAAAATCCTGATTCGCCTTTCTCGTTCCTTCTTGTTTAGGCTTTAGCTAGAATTCTCATATTAGTGTTGAAATCCGAAGTCAGACATAACGGGTCCATTCCAGTTATTAACATGCCATGCTATTTGCCCGGCCAGTCTCAAATTTAGTTGACCAGTTACAAGGCCATTCATCTGTCTCTGTCACATGTTATGAACATGAAAATGTATGTACCATCGAATGAAACTTAAAACCAAATGCAGCAGCTTATTCAAAAGGAAGCATTAATTAACAATGCGGCTGTAAAACATAGAACACTTAAAGTTGATAGTCCCAAATTTGTATTGAACGAGAACAATAAAGAGGACACACACACAACACTAAGGAAGAGGACGGTGGTAGAAAAGTTGTAAAAGTGGCATGGGGTTAACGGAAGGAAAACTCCTAGTCATCTAATCTTCTCCTGGCTCATCTCTCCGATTCAATTTGGTCCAATCCTAATATTTCTTCTCAATCCACGTTAAGCAATGCTCTTAAAACAGCCACAGATAGGAAGTAGACGAGAGGATTCTTGCCTCAACATTCTCACTGGCTTCATTTAGTCATAACTAAGTAGTATACTATCAATGAAAAGCAGCCCTTTATTGCTTTAACGATTTACACACAAGCTTTCCATTAAATTAGAAATTTTCGTTAATTCTGGTTCAATGAACAGAAACATAAAAGTGACAATTATCATTATTATTATTTGTTTGGTTAGGAAAACCAACCATCTTCTACCAGCACCCAATTTGAAGGTATAGCATACAGAGCTTTGACATAGGACAAGTCACCAGTCTTTCAGGAGACGCTTTTGGAATAATTGTAGTAGTTGAAGAAACAAGCCAAGAAAGGATCTGTGCTATACACAATTGAAGAATGGCTTGTGTGACAGTTAGCCAGTCCCTGTTTGAGATTGGCCCTCTTCGTATCTTTTTCCGGTTGCACCACTCACCGGGCTATCTTTCACTCTTGAGTTGATTGGAATTAGACTGCCCCCAGCATATATTCTCCTCAGTCCAACAAGGGTCCACTGGAGGAAGCTGATATTCATCAGGTTTCAGTGCCAAGGCAAAATCAGGCAATGTTGGCGCCGTCTCCATGATTCTGTTGTAAGCATCATCACAGAAGTAGCAAGTAACAAGCATATCAAACTTCGTCCAAAAGAGCCAAGAAGAGAACTACTACAAATTCACCTTATAAAAAAAGTATTACTTACTTTTCATAAGAGTACAAATCACGGTTTATTCGCACCTTGCTAGAAGTATCTTTGGGAATTTTCTCCGACAGATACTTTATGGTTCCCCAAAGTGGTGGATTTCTGTATGAAAAGCACTCAATTATTAGTGAGAATCATGGGCAGCCTGAGGGGATCTTAAACTCTAGTAAACACCCACTAAATTATGTCCATGGAGACTTGCATGATCTGAAACCCACTAATAAAAAGACAGGGTTTTGAAACATGGTATGGTGATTCAAATCAGCAAAAACATTTTAGTTTATATACTGTAACCTATTTTCCAGAAAACAAATGCTAAGGAACAAACTTAAAGCCAGCAATTACAGCTCAATGATTCAGGTATAATACAACAGTCATCAATTAGACATCCATACTATAAACGTGATTATATTGGAGTCGTATTCTACATAAAATGTAAGAGTTAGCGCAAGCAAAGATTTAACAGAACTGCAATAAAGACTTCAATTCAAAGTTGAACCATTGCACGGTCATTGCTGCAGAATCCAAAAATACAGCAATGGATTTCAAGTTGCACAAAACAATAAAGGTGAAGGGAAAAGATGATAGGTATCTTCATCATGCGAACATTGGATCTCATTTATGACATAAAACATTAATCAAATGAATCTACAAAGAAGAGTCTTTGGCACAGACCTTGATAAAGGAGATACTGCATTAAATGCCTCGCATGCCCTTTTACTTTCTTTAAAATATTCATCTGCAGCTTGCAAGGCAGCTACAGCCATTCCATGAAATTTTTCAGTGTTTCCCTCATCAAGGATCAAGCCATGATAGTAATATGCTGCAGCCTGGTTAGCCAAAAGAAAATCAACAAAACGGATACTATCCCATAAACTTGTCAGAACAAAATAAAGGAGAAAAAATTTCAACCTAAACAAAACCATTTTATTGTGTTGATGCCAAAGTCGTGTTGCATTAGGGAGATAAGATCCAATATGCCCAAATCTAAACTGTTATTCTCCTTAAACTTTCCACAAAAGAAAGCAATGCCCTTGTATCAGTTTTTACAGGAAATCCAGCTAAAGAACTGAAAATTCCTTTACTACAAAAAGGCAATGATGAAGAATAAATGCAGCATCTCATAAATTTCAGGATTTAAAACAAGAAATGTGAAGAAGCAACAATTTCAATTCACTATACTTTTATGCTAGAGTTGCAAAAATCTGTATAAAAATTTTATGTTTTATTCAACTTCACTGGAGCATCACTCTTTTCATATTATGGTTCAAGTCTTCTGGATTATTGTTATGCAACTTTATTTGGGTCCATATTCTTTTCCATTATTCTTACTTGTAGAGTGATATCAGACTCACCAAAAAATTTTGCCCAAGGCAAAGGAACAGAGATGGAGATGATAGTCTGCAGATAGTCTAACTAAATTGACAAGAAAAAGAAAACATGCCAGCAATTCTAAGATACCTTGGCTTCCACATATTTCCACTTTATAAAGAGTTGATGCTTCTCTCCCCAACCATTTGACAGCGGAAGATTCATGATGTTATCTTGAGCCTGTCAAGAAAACAGAGACATAGTACTACATATTCAGAAGCACAAAAAAACACCTATAAATGAGACAATATGTTCATTCCTGTTAGACCAGAGGAACTGTAAACGAACATCGTCATTTTTTCGACAAAGGGGGGAAATAACTCCCAAGTAATTTACAACAAACACGACTATCCTATATTGTGTATAAACAAGATGCTAAGCACCTCCTAAGGAGGGCTGGAGAATAAATGAAGTCATACAGGGAACTAGAAACCAAAATTCACCATCGTTTCCTCTACTGCATTACAATGCCGAAACATCCAGAGGATGAAAGGGACTGTGCTGATGTGAAGGGAAGAGGCCACACTTTGAGGTATTAACAACCACCAGGGAATCTGTTTCTGAAATTATTTTTATTTTCTCTAATCTTCAGATCTTCCAGACTTTCAAATTAAAGAATACTATTTAAGTAATCAAGGTGCTGCAGCATAAATTCCAAGTAATAGCAAACAGGAAGCATGGTACTAGGGCTAGGAGATTGAGCCCGGTCCGGCCTGAACCAGTCCAAACTGGTTCGGCAAAATGATGTTGTTTTGGCATAATTTAACAAAAAGAGGTCATTTTGCCCTGGCCCGATCGAGCTTTGGACTGCTTGAGCAAGCCCAACCCATTGCCATTCTTGCACGGTACAATACCAAACAATCCTCCAAGCCCCTTTTCTTCCTTAACTCCTCTCCAAAACCCTATCTAGAGTGCATTCGCCAACATAATCAAATGTGAAAGTGGCTTATGTAGCACTTAAAAACATGGCCTATGACTTGAGGTAGAATCAGAAACATGTGGCCTCTTCTTGTGCTATAGTCTAGAGTTCCTTAATCATTAAATAACCCACAAATCATGTTATTTAGCTACTTTAAATTTAGTAATAAAGAGTGGAAAAGCAATATGAGGAGAACTTGTTCAAAGGGGAAGGCTTCATTTCAAATATAGCAAAAGCCTTCTCCCTTCGCCAAATCTCCAAACTTTAGAGGGCATATGCAACCACTATAGCAAACTTTAAAGACAATAATCGGCTAACTAGAGCTAATAGAAGATAATAAACAAATAAAACCTGCTGCCAGTACTTCACCATCTCACATGCAAGCCTTCGCTTTACGGCAAGAGTGGCTTTGGCGCTATCAATTGCCATTCCAAGTTGGATGTCAACACCCTGCATATAACAAGAGAAAGCAAAAACATAGTTAGACAGTGACAAGTTTATAAACTAAAAGAAAGCGTACTCATAAAAATCAACAGCCAATAAAAAAAGGCCATAAATAGCATTATAATCTGTATATCTTACAGCATAAAGAATGAGTATCCATCTTCTAAATAACTCAACCGAAAAGATTAGGAACTACTACTCGAACTAAATTAAAAAGCAATGATTTTGATTGTCTGAGAGAGAAATCAAGGGATTGGATGACAAGGAAAACAGGATTAGTATTGCAGATGTAATAAGCAAGAAAGAGAGCAATGTTAGTCAGGAAGATAGATATACATAAAGGAGAAGAAAAACACGAGGAATTGCTCTTAGTTGCTACAGTAAAGTTCTTCAGTACATGGGATTGAACAGTACTGACTACTGATTAAAGACTAAGAGCTCCTACTGTGCACCTTATATTGGTCAATTAACAACAGAATAGATTAATCTCTGGTCAGTCCCAGGGGTACTAGTATTGCAACGTAACGATCAGCATACATAGTTCTATGACATACAACCCAAATGGGTCCACCTGAGAACAATGGGAAATACAAATATGCTTCTGCAAACGAAGAATAATTAATGGAAATGAATTGGATAATCAATTCCAGATTTTTGATCCTCCGTCGTAGTAAGATACAGATATTAACCAGACACATCTAAGTACCTGCCCCAATGCTTGCAAGCAAAGTGCTCGAAGAACCCCTTCTGCCAGATCCACTGGCAAATCTCTCCTAAAACAATAAGATGTATACTATCAGCACAACCTAGCTACTTTTATCAATCTGATGAAAGTATGACAGGTCACTCTAGCTTAAGTCTTTCATCTTTAAAACCTTAATGCAGCGGGTAAATGAGGGATCACATGTCGGACTGCACAATCCAGGTATCCTGCAGCCTTCAGGAAGATGTCCACTGCAGCTCGCCTGCTCTCTTCAGAGAAAAGGGAAAATAACTTCAGTAATCACATCAGTATATAAATGCATCCGTGCAAACTGCAGAAAAGGAGAAGGTACGAAAGTAATATCAAGAAGAGCAATCAGCTATACATTTTCGGTAGCAACTACCTTCAGATATTTTTGGCTGGTAACCATCAGCTGATGTTCTTGGAAGAAGTAACAAGTTGGCCTGTGATAATGACAGCATTGCCATCAGGTGCAGAACCGACAACACTTCATACCATGCATTACACATGGCAGTTTCCTGAAAATTTTCAATTTATATCAAAACTGCCGTCCAATTAAGCATAAGAATGGAGTAATGGCCAAAAATTCATAGATGCTATCCATTAAAATTATAGAGTTACATTAGTGCCACTCCCACCTCTACGTCATCTTCTTGATTGGTCCATACAAATTGCACTTTGTGCTGAAGATGGCTCCCATCCTTAACTAAACCCAAAAGAACAGGTAAGTAATCTTCAAGAGCCTGATGAAGATCTGCTAATGTTGAACCTCCTGCAGACAATAGAGCGATTACACATGGAGGACTGCAACTTAAACACGTTTAGTGGAACATACAACCTCTTACCATGTTGGGTAGCACTTTTTCTCCTTGTTCTCGTGACTGTTGGTGGTTCTTGGCCAGCCATAACAACTATACGAGTTCTTAGAGCAGATAGACGCTCCACCAAATTCTTTGACAGCTGGTTACCAAGTGACTGGGAAAAATCAACAGGTTTAGGTATCCGAATACCAGGTACATAAACAGAAACCTCTCCTATGCTCCCTGGTCTCCTTCGATTTCCACCAGAACCATTGGGTGTAGACACCAGGCATCCCATAACTTAGAGTTTACTCAATATACTGATCGTTGGAGCAGAAATTAAACAAGAACAAAAATGATCAGTTCCTAGGCCTTGCTTGCAACAAACAAAAAATCAGATTACAGGCTATGTATACAAGGACAAACAAGTATAAATATGGTGAAGTTCATGTGATACGGGCAGCAATTACCAGACAAATGGAGGCATCAACAGCAAGCAGGGCATAAAAGAGGTATACTTAAATTGTACCCACCAACAAAGCACAAGTGGTAGGTCAATCACGAGCAGTGCATACAGAAGTTTTACTAGAAGTATCCAAAGTTTGGAATTGAATGTGCACATTAGTAATAACTAATCAAATAGTTGCAATATATCTCCAAGAGTCTTTCCTAAAACATTGACTAAAGACAAGCAAACAGCTGGATGGTCTAATCTCACCTTATCAGAAGGCAGGCTGATGGGTCAAAACTTGTACTAATTTCTGAAAATAACAGGTAAAACATATAGTGAAAATAGTTGAAGAAATAAGAAAACTAACTAAAAAGAAGGGAATCACAAGAAAAGAGTGAGTGCTGCCAATCTAATGTCTTTTCATTATAATAAACGTGGAGTGACTCGAAAAGCGTGGCAAGGAGTTGACACGAGAGGAAAAACCCAGAATGTCGTTGCCATCCCACATTAAAATTCAAAGAAAAAATGTGAAAAAACCAATGAAATTTAGAGAGAGAAAGAGGGTAGGCAGTAAGTAAATCAGAAACTCGTAGGAAGGAGGTAAACTCCCACAATTGTGATTAAAACATATGAAGATAGAGTCCAAATTTGCTTAACAGAATAAGAGTAAAGTATGTCCAAATTGAGCCTTGAGTTAAAAACAAGCGACGTAAGAAAGAAATGCAAAAGCCACAGCTACTATTGCATTATTTTTCTTTACATAAAAATAAACAAACTTTCCCCGACTCCACACACAGGAATTGAAAGTTGAGAATTTGAGATTGATAAATTATTAAAAGAATGAAACTTAGAAAAACAACAAAGCAGTTGCAGAGAAAAAGAAAACGAATGCCGGCAAGAAACGTAATTTTGAGTTATCATCCTGACCTTTCTTCCTAAGCAAACGAACAAACAAAGATATGTTTTTATCTTTAGTAGTTCGAATCCTATGATGTCTCAAACCTAAAGAAATCGAAATAAAGAAAACAGTTTGCTCTAACTCTTACCATCAGCATCAAAAACAGCTCTTTGGGTGTGGACTGTGCACAAGTCCAAAAAAGAACCGAGACTGAAGCCAACGACGGACTCAAAAGCTCAATAATCAAAAGCGCTAAGAAATGGTGATGTGCGTGAATGCTCAAATCAAAAACTAAAATTTCAACGTGGGTCGGTTTCATTCGAGAAAGAATAAAAATTGATTGTGGCAATGGAGAGAAAGAGAAAGACTTTTATGGAAGTTTCGATCGGAAGAGATAAATAACTAATTTAAGGCGTGAGTGGGCAACGGGCACATAAATAATAATGTTAACGAACAGTCAGTTTAAAAAGGGTAGTTCATGATGTAAGTTTAATTATTACATATCTAAACCATACCATAAACAAAGATTACCATAGCATAAACACAGATTGAATCAATAAATAAGAGTAAAGCATGAGTTCTATTGGCGCCTAACTGAGTAACTTTCTCTTCTTCTTTTCCTTTCCTTTGACAACCTCCCACACAGCCTCTTTAAGCATATGTCTCTCTCTCTCAGATTCTTCTGCCTCTTCCTCTCCCTCCTGTCTGTATCTGTGTTTGGCACTCCCACTTAGTTGATTTACTACTTTAGTTTAACTATCCAAGGCAAGATCTGACTTTTATCATTTCTCTTCCTTTCCCTTTACATATCTGGATCCGGGTGGCCTTTATTCTTCACTTTCAAAATGGAAAGGCATCATTGAATACTTTCTATGTCCACCATTAAATGAATCTTCTTTCAAATTGGAGAGATTTTGATTAAATTTATATTTTTATAACTTTTTTACCAAATATATACGTGCAGAATTTTAATCTGGTTAAGCATGCTTCTTCTGAGAGCGCAGATGTGTAAACTTAATGGAAATTACTAACTAAATTGGGTTGATTTTTGCAAGTTCTCAGTATGCAACTGAACAGTTTCTTCTGACTACTTTCCCCATCTATCTGCATTGACTTACTCGGTGGGCAATGGTTAAGTGATGATAATTAAAACTCTTCGTCTACCGAATGTCCTTCCTGGGTTTATTATGAAAAACCAAATGAAGAAGACATGTAATTCACGTAAATGTGTCAGGAAGCCAAAGACATTGGGATAGGCTCAGGGAGACCGCGTAGAGCTTCCCTTTTCGTTTGGAACTTAGTTAAAGCCGTGATGGTTTTGACAACAATGAGCCGTTAAAAGACAGGTGTCGAGCGAGTGTGCATGTGAGATGATTTGAGTATGCAACCGCCTATGTCTCCTCACCTACACCAATGTGTTCATCCTCCAGCATTTGACTCAATTCTTTGCGCACACTATTTATTCGTGAATAAATTGCTGCTCAAGTTCAAGTATAATAGGAATCCAAAGACAAAAGGCAAACTTCCAAGAGTTTCCACTTGTCCACGTGATGCTAATGAGCAACTGTCCTTAATTTGGCAAGTGGCAATCAAACCCCCCCACGCAGAGTCATGAAGCACAGGAATGGGATCATGCACATCTTGACAATTTTGCTGAATGCATTATGTCATTGAAAGTCTTTTTCTTTAAATAGGAATAAACTTGCTTAATTTACATTCCTAAATATTAGCTAGAAAATTATTCTCAATATTGTAAATTATATACTCCTTAAATAGTCAAATTGACTAGCTAGCTGTAATCCTAATTAGGAAAAATTATTTACATAATAATTACAAAGATATGTAACAGTTAAATGACCATATTATCATTTCCCCCTCAAATTGATGCTACACGATCAAAAAGCTTCAATTTGCCAACAAGAAATTGATGTCGTTGTCAAAGTCATAGATTTAGTAAAGATATCAGCAATTTAAAGAGCAGTAGAAACATGAGGCAACAAAATGACACCGTTGTCTACAGCTTTCCGAATAGAATGACAATCTATCTCAATATGTTTAGTACGCTCATGGAAAA
>JANQAP020000246.1:1103046-1113171 GCA_026874005.2 Erythroxylum coriaceum
GAAGAACTGGTTCCAGATTGGATTTGCAGGAAGCTGGCTCCTGGTGGGGATGCTTTATACAAGTGAGTGTCAACTATGCTTTATAAATGAAGAAATTGTACTTCTGTGTTTGTGAAGATAGGTTGATATATTGACCGAAGTACAATTTTCTTCATTAATATGTATTGGATCTGGGTTGTTATGTTGTCCCATAGCATTATTGATTATAGCAAAAAGCATCTTCCATGAAGCGACATCTAAATCTTCATGGTCACAATAACTCCCATTTAAGACCTATCAGAATTTCACTAAGGTTGCATTTTGGACCCTTAGCTGATTCGAACTCTACCCTGTCACAAATTTGAAATTCCAGTTCATCACCTAAATGCGCGGAATTCAAACATAGTTATCTGTTTCTACAGAACTCCAGTTAATGAGGGAGGAGTAAAGAATTGCAATTCTGAATAACTTAACGTCAACTAGATTGCTATCTTTGATTGCTATCTTTTCTTCATTTTTACAATTTCAAGTATTAGAATTATGAACATTGTATTCCTGATTCCAGTTCTATGAGCCAATGTATTCTAAAAGCTTTAAGATTGAGAATGTCCTTGTAAAAGTTGGACTCTAAACTTGATTCTCCTTTATTGCTTATTTGATGGTGTAATTATTGATTTCTTACCACCAAGAGTTTTCACATGAAGTGAAAGTTCTTGATAAATTTTGCTAGGCCGTTTCCATGCTTCTCATCTCTTCTCAATAATCTCACCAGCGAAAGCAAGCATATTTGTAGTTTTGTGTGAAAAGCTTTCATTATCTGGATCCGGATTTCAATCAAATTGCGATAGCCATTGTCTTCTTAGTTTCTGAAAATTATTTCAAGAGTTTTCCTGTTAGATCTAAAAGTTAATTATACCATTTCTATTTATGTCCTCTGTCCCTGTTCAGCATCAAGACGATGATGGATTTGGATTCAATTCAAGCCAGGGTTGCTAGCAGATGACATTTACAGGTACATGTAATTTGGTGCAACTTTAACAGGCTTTGTCTAGCAAATGATTCTGATGACTGAACTTTGCATGGTTTACCTCGGCTTTAATACTTGCTCTTTTGCAGGGAAGCTCGTGGGCCTATGATACAAGTAATTTTTGGTCAATACGGGATGAACGATCACCATTTTTCCAAATTTGAAAGGCGGAAGAGCTATGGCCAGACATTTAGACGAGTGTACCTTGCAAGTGAGATTGAAAGGCCTCACATCGTTTGGTAGAAAACTGTGGTTATGTTAAAAAGTCTTTTAACACTAGTACTAATGGGCTGTTTGGTTCAAGGAATGAAATAGATAAGGAATATAATATTTATTCTGAGTAATATAAAAGATGAGGAATAGAACAGAATCAGTATTACTTTATTTGGTTTACTGATAAAGAATTTCTATCTAATGTTTGGTTTGAAAATATAAACTTGGAATGACAAAGGAATAATCAACAAAAAGATGAAAATATTCTTATTATTATTATTAATTTAATTATTCTTAATTAATATTATTAAATTTCTACTTATTATTAATTTTATTAATTTTATCTATTATTATTATTAAATTTATTAATATTACTATTATTAAAATTATTATTTTTATTTTTCTAATTATTATTATTCATATTATAATTAATTTTATTAACTATCATTATTAATTATTACTATTCTTATTTATTTTATTATTATTATTATTATTAATTATTATAAATTTTATACTTATTATTAATTTTCTACTGATTATTAATTTTATTATAATTAAATTTATTACTTTCATCAATTATTATTATTATTATTATTATTAATTTTACTATTATTATTACTTTTCTGCTTATTATTATTCTTATTATAATTAATTTTATTATTCTTAATATTATTAATTATTATTATTAATTTTATTATTATTAATTTTATTATTTTTATCAATTATATTTATTATTGTTATTATTATTATTACTTTTCTATTTATTATTATTAGTTTTATTATTCTTATTAATTTTATTATTCGTATTAATAATAATAATTATTATTGTTAATTTTTTACTAATTAATAATAATAATAATAATAGTAATAATAATAATTATTATTATTATTATTCCCCATGGTATGGAATAGCTAAAGACAAGGTGTGGTAGTCTTTAGCTATTCCATATTATTAGGAAATAACAAAATCTCGTAATAATTATTCTCCTCTTTTTCTAACCAAACATAAGAATTCGTAAATGTTAGGATAAAAAGAGAATAAAATTTCTATTGCATCCAACCAAACATACCATAAGGCGTTAGGAATTTGGATGGACAGTATTGTATTGTTTTGTTTTGACCGATAATGCTTGGAAGTGGGAACCCCATTCCCCAGTCAAAGCAAAGAATTATGGGTCATAATCAGCCCAAGTGAACGTGATGTGTCATTGAAATCTTAAATGCAAGTCAGAGGCCAAAACGTTGACTCACTCGTTTTCCAAATCTAGCAGACGAAGTGATGCAATCTGGCAGATAAGATGCTACGACTCGATTAATGGTAGTTTTTAAAGATTTCATTATTGCTTTGCATATTAACAGATCTTAGTATGACAGATATCTACAAAAGTTCTTGGCTAACTAAATCCTTTTGGTTCTAATTAGTAATTAGCATCCAATTTTGGTTCACTTGTTAATGGCAAAACTCTTATTCAAAAATGGTGAATATAATGATGACAATGTCTCTCTAACACAGCCGTCCATTGGTTTAAATTGCTCACAATGCTCAGGTTGGTTGTACGGCTGGAACTTCAAAAGTTAGATCAGGTCTAACTTCATTAAGAAATTCGTGTACACTTTTAGTGTCTTACGCATGTACACACAGATTAATACCACCAAAATACCACCAACTCTAGATTTTATAATACTAGCGTTTACCTTTAACGCGTTATCCTCCAGTATATCCCCTTACAAGCCATCGTCTTCATTCAATCCCCTTTCCTTCCTCCTCTATATAAATCCCAACTTCTGTACTCGCATTATGTCCGGATTCATCACAACATACAATAAGAGATCAGCTTGTGAGATAGAGATTTAGCTCCTGTATGTTACAAGCTATGAAGGGTACTCGGATTATTGTGTTGTGCTTCTTTTTCTTTGCAATGGCAAATTCTGCACCTGACCCAGTTCTTGACATCACCAAACAGAAACTTAGAGCTGCCACCGAGTATTACATATTGCCTGTTTTTCGAGGTAGAGGTGGTGGAGTAACCCTTGCAAGCACCAGAAACAAGACATGCCCTCTTGATGTTGTCCAGGAAGCTATTGAGATATCAAAGGGTCTTCCAGTCACATTTTCACCAGTGAACTCCAAAAAAGGTGTTATCCGTGTTTCTACTGATCTAAACATCAAATTTTCAGCTGCCACTATATGTGTACAGTCAACTTTGTGGAAGCTTGATAGTTTTGATGAATCAAGTGGACAGTGGTTTGTAACAACTGGTGGGGTTGAAGGAAATCCAGGTCGTGAAACGACAAGCAACTGGTTTAAGATTGAGAAGTATGACGATGACTACAAGCTTGTGTTCTGTCCTTCAGTTTGTGATTTCTGCAAAGTTCTATGCAGAGACGTTGGCATTTACAATAAGGATGGTAAAAGGCATTTGGCCCTCAGTGACATGCCTTTCAAAGTCATGTTTAAGAAAGCTTGATCATGTAACATTTGAAAAGATGAACGCTGTGTGAAACACATATATTATGTTTGTTTCCTGGGTGTAATGCTAATAAGACGCCAGCATTGCTGGCCATTCACGTATCTTTTAGCAGTTACTTTCACGAATCTCAGTGATCGAGTGATCCCTGTACAGTTTATTTTGTTTTAATTCCACCGATGCTGAACTAGCTTCTAATGATAATTGAACAACGATAGACTAAATGGCGTCCCAAATGAGAGAAAGTTCTCATGTGTGCTTCCAAAATGATAATAGAACAACAATAGACAAAATGGCGTGTGGACCCTTTGGAGAGAGAGTTCTTATGTATGCTTCGTTCATTCTAAATAGTACATACAGCTCTGCTATGATCTGTTATAGATTCCACAGAAGCACATAAAACATGTACAAGTTTTTACATCTGGAACTTCAAAGTTAGGGGTACGAAGAAGGTAAATTCCACCGACGCTTAACTAGCTTCTAATATTTTGTTTCTTTCTCAATGAAACTAGTTTTAATTATATAGACATCAAACATTACAGGTGATGAATCTCCACCTCTTGGAGGAGGCTCGTACTAAACATTATAAGCTACATGCAATGACAACATGAACAGTTTCTGTCTACCGATGATATACACATTGAATAAAAAAGAAGCACGATTGGTACACATGAATCAATTTGTAACTAGCAACTATCTTAGATTCCTCTGTCAAATGCTGGACACGGAATGTGCAAGGGAAATTGCCTTCTCCAGATTCTTGAAAGCTTTCTCGTAGCGCAAAAATCCCATGAACCAAAACTCGAAATTGTCTTCAGTTACTATTTCTATGTACTTCTGTTCTGGCTTATCCACGTTCTCACTTTGACAAGCTCGCTTGATCTTGCTTATTGGTATCACAACCTGCACACCAATTCCTATTACTAACGCTGCCTGATTCTTGTGTACTAATGGTGTAATACAACTTAGCGGTGTCTTTGCAACATATGGCAAAGAGAAGGAAAAGATAAGGTTAATTGGGCAAAATATGCAAGTGTTTTAATCATCATACCTTGTAGGGACATCTAAGGAACTGTCCATTATCAGGAGAAGGGAAGCTAATGTATCTTTGACTGCAAAAGGCTAGCTTATGAGTAGAGGTGAAGAGAAGGCCAGCAATAGGACCAATTGTTGTTGACAGATAGCACTGTGATGCCTTCAAAAGCTCTTCTCCTTCCACAACTCCAAATGTATGTTTGAATATATTATGCCGCCCTCCTTCCTTAATTATCTTAGCCCCTAATTTCACCTTTCCTTTCACTGTTTCTGATAGCTTTGACCCCATCCTCACTACATCACCCCATAATAGAATTTCCTTTGAAAATTGCTTTACATCAAATCGGTCTCACCACATGTATAAGTCCTTGTAAAAGATTGATATAGATATGGAACAAGAGAATTAAGTAGGTACATACCATGGTCACGGAACCTGAAGGCCAAAGATGTCCCTTTATTTTTCATCTTCTTCAGATGTCCAATCTTTCTATCCCCATCACCTGCTGTATATGAATAAATGAATATAAGATAACAGAGAAATAACTGAAGACGTTAGCTAAATAAACTCACATTCAGAGCTTCTTGTTGTCGCTGCTGTGTTGAAGGTTGTTGGTGATGCATCTGAAGAAGATGGACTAAACATCATTTGCTCACTCAAAGATGCAGAAGAGTTTCTATCTCTCTCATATGTCAAACTATGATCTGCAACCTGTAAATCCTTCATACTTTCCGATGTTTGTAGGAGTAATTTTGATAGATGTGTCTTTCTCTCAAAGTTTGACAGATACGGAGTGCAAACCAAAACCTGTATTCCACCAATCCAAGTACATAGAGATTGAAGCAATCCACTAAATAATGATGAAAGAAAACGAGTTGGACAAGTAGCAGCTAAGTAACAGCTTCCACGAGACATGACACATGTTTGCAAATTTCTATGAACTTTCCATCTCTCTTTTCTATACAAGTACAACTACAGCGTTGCAGAAATTGGAAAAGTCAACAAATGTGTTCCAAGTCCCAACGCACGAAAGTCCGTAGGACTTTTGGTCTTGTTTAAGATATAATAAAGAATTTGCAAAGAAGCAAACGTAAGACAACGTGGGATTTGTGGATAGGGCAGTTTTGGTTGGCGGAGTAAGCTCCACATATAAGGATACAACGAGGGTACATAAAAGAAGTCACTACATAAGGACTCGGGAGTAACGAGTATGAGGACTCTTATAATGGTCAAGATATTCCTAAAGTATAGGCATTCTATGCATTAACTCAAAACATCAAACAAACATTGAATAAGATATTTCATGCAGTATATTAGAAATTCTATAATGTCGGGGCGGCTGGAGACCAGTCCTCTAGGGTTATTTAAGTCTTTGTAAAAAGAATCAACCTTCCTTCTAAATTATTTACATCTAGGTATTATTTTTAAATTATTTCTCATTATAGTTTCATTAAAATGAGATATTGATGGAATGATAAAACTAATATACAATATATTTCTTTATTTAAATAAAAAAATTAATCTTATAAATCAAAGTGTGGAGATAATTAAATAATTATTTCGGTAAATGTTAGAAAATAAATTCATTGAACTGACTTAATTATAAGGATCTCAAATGAAACATTACTTATGTTTTTGTAAGTTTTCTAATTATGATTTTATAGTTGAGTTTAGACTTAAGATTACCAAATTATCTCATATAAATATTACTATTTTATGACGCTATTTATAATATGTTCTATTGAAGATATCTCACTTATTTCGTTTTTGTATCTCAAAGGAGATGCATGTCCTATAACTTTGTGTTTTTTGTACATACCTTAATTTCAACATATATGAAATCGCTTTAAATTCAAGGGAATAAGTACCAATTGATGAAAGCACTGGCGGACAATTGGTCCAAAGCTCCAGTACCACAGTCAACCATTAAACTAGTTACACTATCTCAAATTAAGCATGTAGTTTAACTCAAATTATCAAGGTGTATACATTTTTGGCTATAGCAGAAAGCTACAGATGTATACTTCGGAGAGTTGTTTTGTGTAAAGCCGTTTGTTTCTCACGAATCCAAATGGCATAAACATTCTAGACGCATACACAACCACCAAAACATGCTGCAAGTTTTGAACTTTCTTTCCAACTTCATAAGAAACAAACCATTCAACTAACAATAAGTTGATTACATACGTGCGATTGAATAGTATAAGTCAATGATTATTAAAGAAATCTGCACCCATAAACTCAATAGGAAAATCCCAAATAATACAAACTGAGTTATTGAAGAACAGCGGTCAAAGATTCAAAACAGTCAGCAGAGGTGCTGCAAGCTTTGGTGGTAACTGGGACATGATTAAAGAAAAACAAGTAAGAAGCTAGCAGGAACAAAATAAGCAATAATATATGTAATCCCTTATCCCATCAGGCTCTCACCGCTGGATGTACATGTGCGAATGAACCAGCCAGATATACTATCCAGTATAGATGTGAACACCAACTGCAATTAGAAAAATGGTGATGAGGCCAAAGAAGATGATGGTATGGACCAGGATAGACACACCACTGGTTTGAAAGTTGACAAATTCAATCCATTTTCCCTTTCCTGGAAGCTGGAAGAGCAGTCCTGGCGTTAACAGCACAAACAGAACTACTGCCATGATTACTGGCCCCCAGTCTGCCATTTTCGTCTATGTTCTGTATTCTTCTACCTCCTGTGCTCAATACTTTTTAGTTCTCTAGCCGATGACCCAGTATATAATTCAGGAAAAAATGATAGACAATCAGTTATGGTGTGATCCAGAGTCCGTATGCGCAGATCCATACAACTAAATAGTGAGTAGGATGGAGCAAGACAGAAATGGAGATATGTAATGGGACAACTGTATATATGAATTTGAAGGACAAAAGCAAAGCTTGATAACAGGAAGAGGGCATTGGGTTTCACGCTACTTTGACAGCTACGTTCCCATGGACGGCATAATCTAGATGTCCGTATGCATTTTAGCTGTTGGATCGATGTAGGTTTCTGTCCCTTGCGTGAAGGCAGTTTGTCCCTTGTGTCAAGACTAGTTAAAGAAAAAAAACTCTCTCGTCAAAGCTTCACTCTTTCCTTTGCAATTTGCATATAATCAACTTAAAACGGTAGTTCAACAAGATGAAGACATGGGATTCAGTCCAGGAGAGGTAGGCCGAAGATGAAAAAAACCATTAAGAGACGATCCAATTTGTTGAATCATTATCACATTCACACGCCAATTCCCTTTTCTCAATTATTTGATAAAAACGAGAAATTTAGCGTAATTACGAACTAAGACGTGTTGAAACCTGGAAGAGACAGAAAAGTTACGCTTCAGGACATAACAACGGCCAGTCTCTGTATATGAAGGATGCCATGTCAGAAATGACAATGCAGAACGTCCTAGCTTGTGATCGTGAATAGCCTCTTACTGCCTTCTGGTGAGGCAAGCAGCTTTTTCTTTGAAGCAATGGCTCTCTACCAGATTCTTATCACAGATTGGACGTACTGACATGATTTTAGCTCGTTTATCCCCTTCCAACCCTATACCGAGCCCGATGTTTGCTTCACCGATGATTCTGTTATTATCAGAAACAGGACCAGCCCATCTTCCTTTACCAACAACATTCCAGTGTTATCAACCCCTACTGGCTCTCATGGATGCCTGATGCTATATTAGAAGATATTGGTGTGACCTGGGACCAGAATGCATGCAAGGAAAAGAGAAACTTCACAGACATCAACGAGACGCTACATCTGCACAAGGAAGGAAGAGGGAAACGGAGAAACATTTGAATTATAACCTTACACATGCACCTGCTTTTCCATTTGTTTCTTTAATAATAAAAGGATCCAGCTTCATCGATGTCTAAAGTTAGTAAAAAGAAAGCCATCGAGTAAACAATAACGAGAAGTTGGTGTCTTTCTTTCTTTCTTTCTTTCACCATAAAAGGAACACATACCTTACCTCCTTCCCTGACCATCTCCAACCACAAACTGCAAAATGCAGTCAGTTGACTTGAAAATATAGTAAGTTTGGGAAAAACAACTCCAACCAGCAACTGCATATTGCAGTAAGTGTGAAGTGACTGTCTTACGAGAATGCCGTTTGTCAAAAATAACTGCATATTTGCAGTAAGTATGGGGTAACTACAAAATGCAGCAAGCTTATGCAGTTCGGTTAGAGTGGAAAATGTGGGCATTTAGTACAAATTGCAGTCCGGTTAGAGTTGCTACACAACCTCTTTTTACACATTAACTTTTGCATCCACATATCCTTAATCGCCAAGAAAACTAGTCACATTCATCATCCTAAATATTTGTTTATGCATCCCTTTTTGGACATTTAATTTGTTTTAGAGATATATCTCAAATTTCTGGAGCTAAATCTCTATATAGAGAGGAACAGATTGACAAAGAAAAAAGGAGAGACAGAGAGAGATGAGTGCTACCAGTTGTAGTGGTGGTGGTTTTATTCATCCTCCTATTACCAGGCTATTGTTTCAGCCACCGGCGAGGATCAGAGTGGTAGAATTCGGAAACATGACAAGTGGGATGGCCATTTTGGTTCATGCTGTAACAGTAATCTAAACTCAGCCAAAGATTTCAATTTCTTGTTATTTAACTTCCTTACACATTCTTTACAACTTAAACTTCTTGTTCTCCTTTGCTCTAATCTAAGCGGTCTAGTCTGGTTTTTTATCGACTTATCCAGGAAACCCTAGAGTTCTTTTGCATTTTTTCTTGTTTTCAGCAAGGTTAGATCCATCTGGTCGAGTTTTGATCTTATTTATTGCTTATATACTGAAGGAGCAGAACAGAGTTTTAAGGTTCATACTTCAGAATCCTTAACTTTGAACCTTTTGGTAACAGCTCCATGTATCTGAAGCAAAAACAGTAGTATTTTTCTGATTCGTATTCAAAGTGCGGTAGTCCTAAATAGACACATCTTACTATAGGATTACCGCACTGCTTGTCCAGATTTGGAATTTCTTTTCTCCAAATAAAAAATCGTTTCTTCAAAAGACAGTAGAACTAGCATTCCAAGCAGAAACATCTCAGTTCAGTTTCTTCAAAATCAAGCTCCTCTAAGAACCAGCAAGTAATAACTCCGACGCAGTACTTAAACCATTGAGCTAATGTATCATCTAACGTATACTAAGTTATCAAATAGTCATATCATTATCAAGTAAATCAATGGGGAAATATACCAAGCACCCAAGTACAAGTACCCAAACCCAGAAATTAGTACGAGTTACCGAGATGCAAACAATCAAATAAAGATCTGATCTTTCTTGGTTCAAATTCAAAAAGGACGACTGGCAGGACAACAAAAGATCATTTCTTTCCATATTAGGAACAAAAACAAACAAAAGAGCACAGATCTTGATTA
>JANQAP020000246.1:1118798-1131764 GCA_026874005.2 Erythroxylum coriaceum
AATACACAAACAAATAAAATAAAATGACATAAAATAAAATAGACATGAAAATAAATTAGATTGGGAGTCGAACAAAAATATACACAAATGAGTAAACAAATTAAAGCAGAGAAGAAGAAAAAAAAATCACAGGCGTGACTTTTGTTGCTCACTCTTGTCAAAAGGGAGTGTCATGATCGTGCTTCTGGTGAATAGTGACGGTGAAAAGGGGTTCGTAGCGAAAAAAATAGGTTTGTCGCGATCGCAACTTTCCTGATATATTTGTCAGGTTCAAAACATCATAACTTTCAAGAAAGAGATACAATTTTCATGAAGACAATTTTGTCAAATTCTGCCTAGATCAATACATTTTATTCATTGAAGTTTCATAATTAATAATTATTAATCATGAATATAAGTTAGAATTCATGATCTGAAATGGTGTTGCAGTCATGAAGCTTTGGTTCGTGGTTAGTGAAGGAGTGACCACCAAGGAAGTTCTCGAGCTTGGGTTGTTGGTTTTGGGCAATGTCTTGGTTATTGCATGCACCACCCATGAACATCGGGACATTTGGTGAGGTGTTTCTGTAGTTAGTTTATGGGTTTATACCTAACCCCTTCACGTTCCAATCTGTCAGAAATAGCATCTTTGTCACTGTGTTCTCAGAAAGTGCAAGGACCAACAAAAAAAAACCCGAAAACAAATCTCCAAATCGTTCAAATTAGGAGGTTAAACTACTTTGTAATAATATGTTAGGAATGACAACAAACCTTGAGACTGATTGTTTCTAAATGCTTCGAGAATGCCAAAAGATGAAGGGAGGCTGAGAGAAGGACCAATAGTAAGATCAAAACACTTCCCCGAGACATCTGTAGCAGAGATTTGATCATAAGAGTGAAAACCAAACCGAGTAGCTGCGCTTCGAGACTGATGATCTTAGTGGTCGTCGGTTTGTGAAGGGAGTTCTTGAGGAGAAAGAGAGAAAGCCAACCAATTATTCATAGAAGCCATATCCAAGCTTGAACTTAGGAACTTCTTGAACTTAGTATTTATGAGTTCTACATCTTCCTATCATTAACATTCTTGCACATACTGAATAGCTGATGTATTACGACTAAAATTTAGATCCTCTCACAGGTGTGGGAAATTAAAAGTCACGCCCATGACCTTTTTACTTCTTCTTCTTCTTTTTATTCTATTAATTCATTTGTTTGTTTATTTGTTGAAATCCCAATCTGATTTATTTTTATCTCTTATTATTATTAAATTTCTTCTTATTATTAAATTTCTTCTTCTTATTATTAAATTTATTAAAACCCCTTTTCACCGTCACTATTCACCAAAAGTCGCAATCGTGCAGCTTCAGCACGATCGTGACACTCCCTTCTCATGGGCGTGAGAAACAAAAGTCACGCCTGTGACTTTTTTATCCTTCTTCTCTGATTTAATTTGTTTACTCATTTGTGTATATTTTTGTTCAACTCCCAATCCAATTTATTTTCATGTCTATTTTATTTTATGTCATTTTATTTTATTTGTTTTTGTATTTATTAAATTCCCACCATGAATTCTTTTTATTTTTATCTTAATTTTATTTTAGTTATATATTTTATTTTATTAAAATTTCCCCAATTTTATTTTATTAAAAACAATAAGGAATTTAATAATAATAATAATAATTTTTACAGTAACTAGAAAATTAATAATAATAAGATTAATAAAATTAATAATAATAAGGAATTTAATAATAATAATAATAATAATAATAAATATAATTAATAAAATTAATAATAATAAGTATATATACTCAAGTAGAAAATTAATAATAATAATAATTAATAAGAATAAGAATAATAAATTTAATAATAATAAGAAAAAAATTAATAATAATAAGGAATTGAATAATAATAATAATAAATAAAATTAATAAAATTAATAATAATAAGTATAATAATCAATAAAAATAATAATAATTATTAATTATTATTTTTTCTTATTAATGTAATAATTAAATTTCAACTTAAATTTAATTATTACATTAATAAGAACGTTGACTACTTAGTCTTCAGACTTGCAATATACTAGCTCAATCTTTCCTTTCTCAACTTGATCTCGTAGAAAATGAAAACATGCATTTATATGCTTGCTTCTCCCATGTGTGACTAGGTTCTTGGGCAAGTTGATTGTTGGAATATTATCAACAAAAATCTTCATAGGCATTTGAATTGGAAACAGAATTTGTTTCATCAAATTGCGTAGCCAAATTGCTTGATACGCACTTAAGGTTATAGCTATGTGTTCAACTTCACAAGTTGAAAGTGCAGCAATAGATTATTTCTTTGATGACCATCAGAAAGTTGTGGTCCCAAAATTGAAAAAAAATCGAAAAGTGTGTCTACGATCTTCAAGATTTCCACCCTAATCACTGTCTGAATAGCCTACAAGACCACAATTATTAGATTAGGAATATAATAAACCATGATTACATATAGGTGCCTTTTATGTATCTGATGATTCTTTTGGCAACTTGCGTATGGGATTGACGTGGGTTCTAATAACTTGTTAATTAGACCAACTCCATATATAATATCAGGCCTTGTGCAAGTGAGATATCTTAGAGTTCCAAAAATCTGCTTGAAATAAGTGTGATCAACATGAGTTTCATCACCTTCTTTGGATAATTTTGTCCCAACCTCCATATGAGTTCTCACGGGATTGCAATCATGTATACAAAATTTCTTCTAAGTCTCTACAATATATCTCTTTTGAGAAATGAAAATTCCATCTTCCCTTTGAACTATTTACACATCAAGAAAGTATGACATTAAGCTAAGATCGATTATTTCAAATTTAAGCATCATAGACTTCTGAAAGCCTTAAATCATCTTGCTATTATTTCCAGTAAATATTAAATCATCAATATAGAGGCATAGTAATAATAAATTACCAGAATCATTAGCCTTTACATACAGAGCATAGTCGGAAGGGCACCTTTGAAATTCGATGTTGTGAAAGAAGGAATCAATGCATTCACTACCCTTCTTTACAAAACCTGGTGGTTATTTGACAAATCTTCTTTCAGTGGGTCATTAAGAACTGCAGATTTAACTTCCATTTGATGAATTTCCAACAAATTTGCACAGCCAAAACAATTATGAGTCTAATAGCTTCAATTTAAACAACTGGAGTGAATACCTCTTCATAACTAGGTAGTTTTTCGAAACCCTTTGCCATCAATCTTGCTTTATGCCTCTCCATTTCACCATTTGATTTCACTTTTGTCTTAAAAACCATTTGACATCAATAGCTTGTGACCTTATGGAAGGGTAGTAAGTTCCCATATATTATTCCTTTCCATTGCCTTTAATTCTTCATTTATGGCGCTCACCCACTTAGGTTCTTGAATTGCTTCCTCAAATTTCACAAGTTTACAATATGTAAACATAGCAAAGTGTACCAAATCTCCATCATCATTAATAGCATTGTCAGACATTACCTCAAAATCTCGCAACATGACAGATTATTGGTGATGCCTCCTTGATCTTTCAGTTTGTGGCATCATGACTTCATTATTTAATGAAGCTACTTCATTTACATAAGGAACTTGAGAGGCTTCTTCTTCCAGAATGTGAATAGGGCGCATTTGAGAATTATTGTCCTTATCCATATTCTAATTCCATGCTTCATTTTCGACAAAATTCATGTCTCCACTCACGATCTCCTTTTTTATTATCGGATTGAGCAATTTGTACCCACTATGTGTATAGCCAATAAAAATTGTCTTCTCTCCTATATCATCAAGTTCTGTTTTTGTTTGTACAGGCACATGAGCATAGGCAATAGAGCCAAACACCTTCAAATACTTTACACTTGGCTTATCGCCATTTTATGCTTCCACAGGGGTGATATTTCAAAACCTCGTTGTTAGAGATCTATTCAACAAGTAAACAAAACATGAGACAGCTTCGCCCTAGAAAGAATTAGGTATACCTTTGATTTTTAACATACTCCTCACCATATCTATTATGGACCTATTCTTCTTCTCTGCAACCCTATTAAGCTGTGGAGTATAAGGAAAGGTGACTTCATGCTTGATTCCATATTCATCACAACACTTCTTGAATATGTTAGAATTATATTCAACACTACCATCAATTCGCAAAAGTTTAATAAAATACCTACTTGTGTTTCAACATAAGCCTTGAATTTCTTAAAGTAACTAAAAAATTCATAATTTTTTTGTAGAAAATAGAACCAAGTCTTTCTTGTAAAATCTTCAATAAAGGTAAGAAAATACCTATCACACTCATTAGGCCACATATATCATAATGAACAAGTTGAAGTGGTTGTGTTGCATGCCGATTTTTTCCTATTATAAAAGGCGATCTACGATGTTTTTGAAAAGTGCAAGCCTCGCAAAATTTTTTTGGATGATGAATACATGGTGGCCCTTTTACCATATTTTTTTTAGCAAGCAATTTTAGACTTTGAAATTTTAAATAACCTAAACAAAGGTACCACAACCAAGATTCATCTTTTATAACGGCAACAAGACAAATGTAAGGATCTTTGATAATATCAACTTGAAACATATGGTTCTTAGTTAAAGGAGCCTTAAGACTTAGTGTACCTTTTTTTTATCAAAAATGGAGAGTTGGTTGCCGTATGAACTAAAATAATATCCGTTTTCTATTAGTTGGGCCATACTGAGTAAATTATACTTTATGTCTGGCACATATAGCACATCTAAAATGAACTTGTGATCTCCATTCTTTAAGTTGGTGAAAATTCTACCTCTCCCCATGATTGATATAGTGCTATTATCTGCAAATCTTATTTTGGTTTGGATTGATTCATCCAAATCATCAAAGAGTTCTTTCTTTCCACATATATGATTGGTGTACCCAGTGTTGAGAAACAACGTGTGGTAGTTTGGTGTCTCACTGGCAGTAATAACCATCAAGAGAGCATGGTTTCCATCATTATCATATTCTTGTTCACAGTGACCCATATGATTGCTCTCTTTATTTCTGCACTCATTAGCATAATGCCCATATTCGTGACATGAGTAACATTCAATATCAGATTTGCCACAACTTCCTTTAACATGTCCATAGCCTCGACCTCCATAATTTGAACTCTGTTGGCAATTCAAATTTTATTTCTGGTGCTTCAGATTTTGATTGCCCCTTCCTCCACGATTATTATTATGGCCACCATGACTGCCACTATTATTATAATGACTACCTCGTCCTCGTCCTCGTCCTCTACCATGGGAAGAACCAATCCTTGTTGCACTGCCTTGCTCATCTTAGATAGAAACTTGACTTTTAAATGCTTACATTATGGGCTTTTCAACATGCTTCTCGTTCATACATTATTCATGGGCTTCCAATGTGCCAGATAACTCATCAACTGTCATTTCAAATAAATTATGAGCTTCTCCGATGACCACCATAATATGCTCAAATCGTGTCGTAAGTGATCGCAAAATCTTCTCCACTTCGAGCTTATCAGTGCACTCTTCTTCATAAATTTTCATTTGATTTGTCAAAACAAGAACTCGACTTATATAATCAGTGACTTTTTCAGATGATTCCTGATATGGTGTCATCGGAAGGAACACAACCTAACACGACCATCAGGAGAAGCAGGAGAGCTCGACGTCCGCCTAAGAATTTGGAAGCTTTTGTTCGTTGATTTGAAGGAAAGTAGCCATTTTATTATTACTGTTTATTATGGTAATTGTTTCGGGTTTCACAGTTGACTTTTGGTTTTGATGGACTTTGTGTGTGAGTCAACCAACTATATATTAGTTGGGTTTGTTTTACGTCAATTTTATAAAAAATATAAAGTTTCTCCTTCATCGTCTATACTTCTAAAACCCTAATTCTCCCTCCGGCGGCCCTACCTTTGTCATCATTCTTTTCACCTTCTGGAGTTGGCAACCACTCGAAGTGTTGCAAGGATACTACAACGGTATCATTGGTGCTTTCATCATGTCGTCCTCTTCCTCCAAGATTAGTGATGATGTGATTCAGAAATTGATTGAAAAAGTTGGAAGCCTGGAGTCGACAGTGGCAACTAGATTCGATGTGGTCGAATCTCGTCTCACTTAGGTTGATACCAACTTCGCTGATCTTCGTGTTTATACGCAGCAATCTGTGGATACTCTAGCGTCTCAGTTGCAGCAACAGTTGAGTCTTCCTGATCAGTCTGCGCAATCGACTGGCCCAAAATTTCCAACGGTTAATAGCAACCTTTTGGGAAAAACCCCAATGATCTAGCACACGCGTGAGCGTGGGGATGTGCCTCCTTTGATCAACCAGACGCGTGAGCGTAGTGAAACACAACCAGAATTACGTGTTCCGAAGCTTCGACTGGATACCCCAAAATTCGCTGGTCAAGACCCTCAGGCTTGGGTTTTTAAAGTTCAGGAGTATTTTAACTTTTTTTATACTCCTCCTGATGAAAGATTACGTGTTGTGGGTATGTTTATGGATGGTGAAGCGGCAGATTGGTTTCGCTACAAGAAGGAGAATTACTTGTTGACATCGTGGCCGACATTCTTAGATGATGTTAAATCTCGGTTTGATCCTGAGTATTATCGGGATTATTTTGGTGTCCTCTCTAAATTGCAACAGTGCTCCACGGTCTTGGCATATCAATCCGAGTTTGAGCATACCTTAAACAAGGTTAAACATGTGCCAGAGTCGCAATTAATTTCTGTTTTCACAGTCGGGCTCAAACCACCCTTGAATTGTGAGCTTAAGTTGAGAAAACCCCCTTCCCTGACGGCAGCATTTGCGTTAGCACGGGAGTTGGAGGCAACGTTGTTTGAGACTTTGTCTGCATTAGCTTCCTACCCATGGCGGCCATGGCAGCCAGGCCCTCGTCCACCACCTTCATCCTCGGTCATTCATCAGAAACCTCCTGTGAGTGCCACGCCTCAACCATTGTTGACGTCTGCTACAATTGGTACCAGTGCTACTACTCCGACGTCTTCAATTCCTATTCGGAGACTTAATATGGCAGAAAAGCAAGATCGTGACGCCAAAGGGTTATGCTACAAATGTGATAAAAAGTGGTTTCGTGGCCACAAATGTGACCCTTATTTGTTGTTATTTGTCAATGACGATGAGGATGATTCACAGCCTGTGTCCGATAATGTTTCGGATTCTTTCGATGATGCGATGGTCACTACAGATATTTCCTCCCTGAACAGCTTAGCAAGCTCATCGAGCCCTCGTTCCTTGCATTTGCGTGGTGTTCTTCATGGTGTGGATGTCTTGGTTCTTATTGATGGCGGCTCCACCCATAATTTTATCCATCCTTCTATTGTGGAGAAGCTACACTTACCAGTGGTTTCGTCTCCTCCATTTCATGTTTATGTGGGCAATGGGGAAGTCCTCTCTTGCGATAGTAAGTGTCCTATTGTTCCACTTATATTGCAAGGTACTCAATTTTTAGTTGATTTGTTTGTGCTTCCCATTCATGGGCCAGAAGTGGTACTTGGTGTTCAATGGCTGCAATTATTCGGGAGGGTTACGCATGATTATGCTGCTTTGACCATGGAATTTTTTAATGATGAACACCCTGCCATGTTACGTGGGGATGACTTCCCTACCAAGCAAGTATCTAAAACTCATTTGGAAGTCATGCACTCATCTGGTCATATTTTCCAATCCTATGAAGTCATTATATTTAGCACTGAAGCTGTAGACCTTGAGGCTACCGCCATCCAATTTTCGCCGGCATTACCGTCCCCCATTCTTGATGTTCTCTGCCATTTTGAGGGCGTCTTTGCTGTGCCAACATCACTGCCACCGCCATGATTTTTTGATCATCGAATTCATTTGCATCCGGGGGTTAAACCAGTGCATGTCAGGCCCTATCGATACCCACATTTCTAGAAGACTGAATTGGAGAGACAGGTTCGTGACATGCTCCAGCAGGGTATTATACAACCTAGCCGGAGTCCATTTTCTTCCCCGGTGTTACTGGTTAAGAAGAAAGATGGTTCCTTTCATTTCTGTGTGGATTACCGCGCTCTAAATGCGATAATGGTGCCTGATCATTTTCCTATTCCGACGGCGGATGAATTGTTTGATGAGTTAGGTGCTGCCAGGGTGTTTACCAAGCTGGACTTGCGCTCGGGATATCATCAGATACGGATGCATAGTGCTGACATTTTCAAAACGGCTTTTCGCACACATGAGTGTCATTTTGAATTTTTGGTGATGCCGTTTGGTTTGACCAATGCGCCGTCTACCTTCCAAGCTTGTATGAATAAATTGTTTCAACCTTTTCTTCGCAAGTTTGTGATTGTTTTTTTTAATGACATCTTGATTTTCAGTGCGACGCTGGATTTGCATCTTATCCATCTGTCGCGGGTGTTGGAGCTTTTGCAGTCTAATTCTTTTTATGTCAAGCTCACTAAGTGTAGTTTTTGTCAGGACAGCATTGGTTATTTGGGACATCTTGTTTCGGCGGGCAAGCTCCAGGTTGACCCTGACAAGATTTTAGCGATGCAGGAATGGCCAGTGCCTAAAGGTGTTAAGCAACTACGAGGTTTCCTGGGTCTCACTGGTTACTACCGATGTTTTGTGAAGGGTTATGCATTTATCGCAGCACCCCTCACTGACTTGCTGCGTCATAACGCCTTTCATTGGACACCTGAGGCTGAGGCCGCTTTTATTCAGTTGAAGCGTGTAATGTGTGAGGTTCCTGTGCTGAGCCTGCCCGATTTCTCTAAGGTTTTTGTGGTGGAGACTGATGCTTCTGGGGTCGGCATAGGCGCTATGTTAATGCAGGACATGTATCCGATTGCATTTTTCAGCAAGAAGCTCGGTCCTCGCCGTCATGTGGCTTCCGCTTATCACCGAGAATTGTATGCTTTAGTGGAAACGGTGCAGAAATGGCGCCAGTATCTTCTGGAGCGTGAATTTATTATCCGGACAAACCAGCGCAGTCTCACTGATCTTTTTCGTCAGGTCATCCAGACATCAGAGCAGCAATTCTATATCCGTAAGTTGTTGAGATTTCAGTTCAGGATCGAATATAAACAGGGGGCATTCAATAGGGTAGCTGATGCGTTGTCCAGACGGGATGAGACTGACTCTGATGCCCACATGCTTGCTATTTTTTACCAGCCCCCACCCTTATTTCTTGACACCTTGCGTCGAGAAAACGCGCAACTTTGCAAGATTTGCTCGTGCTACATCAGGCTTCATCACAAGGACGACTCGCTACTCCCTTTTCGGACCACAATGGTCTGGTTTATTATAATCATTGCCTTTACCTTAGTGCTCAGTCGGTTTTGAAGCATGATCTCTTGGTTGAGTGCCATTCCTCTCCCGCAGTTGATCACCCTGGCATAGAACGAACGTTTCATCGTTTGGCTTCTTCTTTTTACTGGCCAAAGATGTGTGCCGATGTTCATCGTTTTGTGTCCTCTTGTGAGGTTTGTCAGTCCACCAAGTACTCTACTCAGCTGCCTGCTGGGTTGTTACAGCCCCTTCCGGTTTCAACCTTAGTATGGGATCAGATCACTATGGACTTCATTACTGGCTTACCGCCTTCTCGTGGGTATACTGCCATTCTTGTGGTTGTGGATCGTCTATCGAAGTATGCGCATTTTGGCCCCCTTCCTCCAGCTTTTGATGCTCAGAGGGTGGCTTCTCTTTTTATTGATGTGGTGGTAAAACTGCATGGCTATCCTTCGACGATTGTGTCTAATCAGGACCCCCTATTCTTAAGCAATTTTTGGTCTGAGTTGATGAAGCTTAGTGGCATTAAACTCCAGCGGAGCACCGCTTACCATCCTTAGATTGATGGTCAGACAGAGGTCATGAACCGTTGTTTGGAGTAGTATTTACGGGCATACACACATAATCGACCGCATAAGTGGGTCACATTTCTTCCGTGGGCTGAATATGCTCTCAACACAGCTTATCATGCCGGTTTGAAAATGTCCCCTTTTCAGGCACTATATGGGCGCCCGTCACCTACCTTACTTCCTTATACCCCTGGCAGTAGCTTGGTTCACTCTGTGGATTCTTTTCTCTGTGATCGTGATGTTTTGTTGCAGCAGTTGCATAGGAACTTACAGGCTGCCCAAGATCGCATGTCTTTGGCGGCAAATAAGCATCGCCAGGAGCTCGAGTTTCGAGTTGGGGATTTGGTGTTGTTGAAACTCCAACCCTATCGCCAGCACTCAGTGGCACGCCCAAAGTCTTACAAGCTCTCTCGCGGCTATTATGGTCCCTTTCAGGTGGTTGAACGCGTGGGTACAGTTTCTTATCGTTTACAGCTTCCAGATAGTGCGAAGATCCACCCTGTCTTCCACGTATCGCTGCTGCGACCATTTGTGGGTTCCTCTCAGCCGTCCATCGCTGTTCCTTTGCCGGAAGAGTTCATGGATAGTCGCCTTAAGTCCGTTCCAATTTTTGCTGTCCGTAGCCGGCAGGTTTTGCACCAGGGTAAGCTGGAAGAGCAGTGGCGCATGGTATGGTCGGATGGCACTCTTGATGATGCTACTTGGGAGCCAGTTTCCATGCTGCGTGAACATTTCCCATCCCTCCACCTTGCAGACAAGGTGATTGTCAATGGGGGGCAGTTGATACGGTGTCATCGGAAGGAACACAACCTGGCACGACCATCCGGAGAAGCAGTAGAGCTCGACGTCCGCCTAAGAATTTGGAAGCTTTTGTTCGTTGATTTGAAGGAGAGTAGCCATTTTATTATTACTATTTATTATGGTAATTGTTTCGGGTTTCACAGTTAACTTTTGGTTTTGATGGACTTTGTGTGTGAGTCAACCAACTATATATTAGTTGGGTTTGTTTTACGTCAATTTTATGAAGAATATAAAGTCTCTCCTTCATCATCTATACTTCTAAAACCCTAATTCTCCCTTCGGCGGCCCTACCTTTACCGTCATTCTTTTCACCTTTTGGAGTTGGCAACCACTCGAAGTGTTGCAAGGATACTACAACGGTATCAATTCCATTTGTAATAATTCATATTGACATCTTAAAGTTTGGAGTCTCACCTTTTTAACTTTGTCTGCTTCTTTGTACGAAGCATCCCAAGCTTGCTTCGTAGAAGTTACACCAACTATCTTCTTAAATACTCCATCACTCATTCCTTGTGGATAATATACAAAGCCTTCTTATCTTTCTTTATGCCCTCACGATGAACAATTTTTTGTGCCTCAGTTGCACTCTCTGCCAGACTTGGAACTCCATTCTCCATTATCATTAGCAATTCATGGTAGTCAAAAAGCACTCTCATTTGGGTGCTCCATTGATTATAATTTTTGCCATCTAAAATAGGAACTGAAAGTGGGATCGAGCTGTTCATGGCTATAGGCTCAGATATCGGTGTTGTTTCAAGATAAGGAAGAAAAGAGACTGTGAAGACGATAAAAAATTGTACTTTTATTTCTCTGATTTTTCACACATGTTACATAGAACGCTACTGATTTAAACACACTCAAGAGTGACATATTATCTCCTGTGGGATATAATAGAGACTGATTTAACGGTGACATCATTTTAAATTGACTATCCATAAAATCTCAAAATAACCACCTAAAATTAGAAATAGAATTGAAATTAGAATCAAAACATCATATGTGAACTAATTAAATATTATTTGTATGACAATTCTACAATTCGAACCGAACTAATTAAATTTCACTTAAATTAATAATAATAATTTGTTAAAATTATTAATTTAAGTGAAATTTAATTAGTTCAAGTCGAGTTTAATAATTGAGTCAGTCATTATATTAATAACATAACAGTTGATGTTCATATTATGAGTGGAGAATTTTTAAAAAATTGAAAATTAGAAAAAAATAAAAATTAGGAAAGATAAAAAATTTCTAAAACTTATTAAACTCTAAATTTTTTTTTGTTTTTTACTCCAAAAACCCTATCTAATTAAGCCACTTGCAATTCATATCTTATAAATGCACATGTTCATAAAATCTTGCTAAAAAAGTTGATGTAACCTTTCCGTCCATTGCACATCTAATGAATAGACTACAATTGAAGACAACCCTGACCTTAGAGTTTCTATATGTCATAATGTAAAATTACAAAGTAAAATTAATCATTTAATTAAATAAGTTTGATCGTTAAGAATGAATTAGTTTCAACAAGAGACTAAATAATAAAAGGGTTCTAATAAGAGAGTCCAATATTCAGAATGCCTTTGAAATATGTGCAAATATCATTAAAAAAAATACATAGACATAATAGGATATAATATTATTTGCAGATTGCACGTGGTACGGTTGTTTTCATGTATTGAGAGCATGGTTTTGAATTTCATTTTGTACTGGTTAGTACCGGACGGTACGTACCGTACTAGCCGAAGAACGAGATAAAATAAAGGTTTTATGTATCGGGTATAAATACCGATCAATATTGGCTTGTTTCATTTGATATTGACCGGTATGGACAATATAGAGATTTATGAGCAAAATTTTCAAAATTTTTTAAAATTTTTCCTCCCACCCCTTTTCTTTTTCTCAAAGTTTTTTAATTAATTATTTAGTTCAATTTTTTATTATGATTTTTTAATTTTAAAATAAAATAAAATATTTTTATTACTAATAATAATTATATATTAAATAAAACTTAAAAATAAATTATTTTATTTAAACTTTTTTAATCTTTTATATAATATTTATTAAAAAGAATTAATAAAAATATTGATTTTTAAAATAAATAATTTAAAATTATTATTTATAAACTAATATTTATTATATATATATTTTAATTATTAAATCAAATTTTATTTTATATATTTTAAAAATATTTTTAAATTTAATTATATTTATTAATAATTTTTAAATTAATTTTATAAATTAAATTAAATTATAAATAAAATTAAGAAATTTATAATTTTAGTAATAATTAATTTTAATTAATTAAATATAATATATTTAATTGATAGTAAATTAAATAATATAT
>JANQAP020000246.1:1131864-1144282 GCA_026874005.2 Erythroxylum coriaceum
TATGTTTTTGTTTCATATTTCAATTCTACTTGGTTGTTTCCTTATCACAAACTCTTGTTGTAAATTATAATAATTTGTAAGTTAAGGATATTTATTGTTCTTTTTATTGGATGTTTTGATGTAATTATTATTTATTATATAATGGAAATTAAAATTGTAATGTTTTAAATACTTTATATTATTCTTAATTTTATATTTGTATGACGGTGATTGTCTTCTTTTTCATATAAATTATGACTATTATTTATATGTAAATATCTGAAAATTATTGTTATTTTATATTAATTGCGATTATTATTTATTATTATGATTTTTTTAGACAAGGTTAAAAGTATACAGTACAAATGTACAATATGACAATGGACTATTTTATAATTTTTTAAAATTTAGAGATTATTTTATAAATTTAAAAAATTAAATTTGATACAATGTTCGCTACTGAAAGGGTTATTCTTTGACGCTTTGTGGGGTTCTTCTTAATTTATCAACGCAACAAGCACTTGACGTATAGAGCTACTCCTGTCTTTTGTTCTCGCTACATGCATGGATCCGATCTGCATCTGTACTTAAAACTGATGAGAGGCATTGGTGGTGAAGGGTTAACTGATGCATGAATATGATCTGGTAAATGCAACAAAAGCCAGAAAACAGTTCATACCATCTTCGTCCTTTTGTAGGGTATACGAAGAGATGAGATTCATTTTGTCTCAAGTCATGCATGTTTGCCACGTTAGTTCAGATTTTGTTCTTTCATTTTGGCGGCTACGAAGGCAGGGGTGATTTTTCGTTCCATATGTCCTGTGCTAAGTTCTACCGTCTAATATTAGCCGCATATTTTATAATAAATAAATGAAATATATGACTCATTATAAAGAATTGGAACATTCCGTGTCATTTAATTTTATTTGCATATTTATATAAATTTTATATAAATATATAGATAAAATTTAATATATTATGATAAAAATTGATTAACCGGACGTAAGATAGGCACGGGTTTTTGTTTTTAACGACTTTTATTTTTTCTTTTATGGCTTTATTGGAAAAACAAATTAACGAAAATTAAAACGAAGTTATGTGATTGATATAAATATACAAATTATTGTAAACTGACTCTTATCATTATCCTTTTTTTCACTTAGCCGCCGTAACTCTAATAAATAGAGTTCTAGTCCCCTTCATGCAAATAAAATAAAAATAAACAGCCGCCATCGGTGCTTAATAATGCACAAAGGACAAGAAGCGGAAGGAAATTTAACAGCATGAGCCATGAGGTCAGACTCGCTCGACAGTGATGTTTTACTTAAATACATAAAATTTTAAAAACAAATAATTTAATTTTAAAATGTATTTGTTGATATTTTATTAGTATAATTGACAAATTAATTTAAAAAATTATATAACTAATAGCTTTTGCTAATATGATTTTGATTTATTGTAATAATTATGTATTTAAAATATGTGACCATTTGATAAAAGAAATTCTACGACCTTTATAAATATCAGTATAGTATTGTTCTTTTATTTACATTTATAAAATATATAATAAAAAATATATAACATGTAATATATTATCCCAATCTAAATTAGTTACCAGAGATGGAGTTAGTATACATGGTACATTCCATGGGGTGAGAGGACCGATACAAAAAGTTTAACACTTGAATACTACAAAAGAGGGTAAGAGTAAGAGGGAAGGCGGAAGTGATGGTTTACAAGTTTGGTGATGAAAATTTTCTAAAAATAAAGAGATTCAATCTAATAATTACTGTTTTAGGCATGATGAACGAAGCTGGGATACATTCAACAGCAAAGACAGAGCGCCGATGGATCGGTCAAAAGCGCAAAACTTTCTTCTTCTCTTCCATTGTCCCTGTAATGGCGTCAGTCCAACGTCAAACCCTATGGTTATCAACACAGTGGCATATGCGCAATTATCTCTACAATCTTTCCACCTTTGTTTTTTCTCTGTTAAAAAAGTATAGATGTAAATTACCACCGGGGACAGTCCAGCTCGACAACATCATCATGATCGGTGAACAGGAATAATCTCGATTGTCTTTACTGTCACCTCCTTCTTTGTTCTTTTGCATATAAAACCTTAAAAGTTCCTCTCTTTATTGCCTTGGCGGTCATATGAATTGATAAAAGCTAAAAACTTCCTGTCCTTTGTCATTCATGATCCCAGAAACAGAGTAGGAAGGAAAACTCAAAATCCAAGAAACAAACTTTCCTTAATTTTGTTGGTTTGGTGACGATGGGTAGCTTGCAGGAAAGTTTCAGTGCCTTTGTCAACAACAGATGGTTCGTCTTTGTCGCTGCAATGTGGATACAGTCGTGTGCAGGGATCGGATATTTGTTTGGGAGCATATCACCTGTTATAAAGAGTTCTCTGAACTACAATCAGAGACAGATTGCCAGATTAGGTGTGGCTAAAGATCTTGGAGACAGTGTTGGGTTCCTCGCTGGAAGTTTATGTGAAATCTTGCCCATGTGGGGAGCTTTGCTTGTTGGGGCTCTGCAGAATCTTATTGGCTATGGTTGGGTTTGGCTCGTTGTCACCGGTCGAGCTCCTCTTTTGCCTTTGTGGGCTGTGAGTACCTATCAAATTCTTAACTTCTATACTACAGTTTGTCTTCTGATGTGATCTAAGTTGAAAATATGATTGGTCGGATTGGTTATCCGGTTACTTCAGTAGTTCTGTGCTTTGCTCGTCGAATTACTTTTCTTGTGCATGATTTTGTGCAATGTTTGCATTTGTCGTATGTTCATCTCATACTGATACCAATTATCAAGAAGAAGACGCAATACCATTAGCATTACTTTTTCTTCACCTATCGGCATTTGTTTCAGTGCTTCAACTTGATTTGATACAGTTTCGATACTCTAATTATCTGTTTATTTCCCTTTGTGATATCGTTTCTGCTTCACGCCCGAGGGCACTTTGTTGCATATGAAAATCTGAATCTTTTATCATCTCTTTGTTTCCTTTACTGGAAACGTTTTGAATCTTTCACGTGATATCCTTGGTCGTATGCTTTCAACCATCATCTCACATCCATCCTATTTATTCCAGCTTCCTCCTTCTCATGGTTATTTTTCTAAAAATTCCAATTAAATCTGCAGAATATTCGCATTAGGATTGCTTGCAAATAGTAAGTACACCCAGAAAATGCACCATCTAATTCTTGTTTCCTTTGATTTTGATTGAATTGGGAGAAATCAATTTCTTGTGGGGCTTTCCCTTTGTCCTTTTTCCTTGCATCTCAGTAATGTTCCTCCTTGATATGTAAACCATTATCTGTAGGCCACAATTTCACATCATTCTGTAGCTTCTACACTAGCAGGTTGGCTTTCGGATGAAGTACCATTTTCAAATATTTAGTTGGAACGACGATATCTCCACGATAGTTAGCTGCACCAATTTCTGAGTATTGATCAATCTGAAGTTGTTAGATACGGAAATTGAAAGATCAAAACATCCTCTTTTCAGCCAATTTTAGCCATTATAAAAAATCCTGTTAATGGTTTTCTACATTATGGTTGACGTTAGTTTTTCCTGTTAATGGTTTTCTACATTATGGTTGACGTTAGTTTTCTCCTTTCTAGTTATTCTGCATGATGTATATGAATCTAAGATTATAGATGTAATGTGGGAGAGACACCTTGAGAGATCACAATGAATTGATCTTAGCTTGGTTTTCTTAATCATTTCTTTCCATTCTCGTTCACCAACGAAATTTATTTGTAATATTTATTCATCTTCTTTTATGAATTTTTGGTTAGGCTAAGGGATTTAGGAGACTTTCCTATCACATATCTTGTTTTTGCCATAATGTCTTGGACAAGTTGTTAACTTCTTTCAGTATGCAGATGTGCATTCTTATATTTATCGGTAACAACGGTGAAACCTACTTCAATACAGCTGCTCTGGTTTCTTGCGTGCAAAATTTCCCAAAAAGTCGAGGTCCTGTAGTGGGAATCTTGAAAGGATTTGCTGGCTTAGGTGGTGCGATATTGACCCAAGTATATGCAGTGATGCATACGCGTGATCATGCATCTCTCATATTTATGGTTGCAGTTGGGCCAGCAATGGTTGTCATTGCCTTAATGTTTATCGTGAGACCTGTTGGAGGTCATAAACAAGTCAGATCTAGTGATCCCACGAGCTTTACTTTTGTATATAGTGTATGCCTCCTACTGGCTGCTTACTTGATGGGGATCATGCTTGTTGAAGATCTGATCAACTTGAGTCACACTGTGATAGTGATATTTACAGTGATTTTGTTCGTCCTACTTCTACTTCCTATTGCAATTCCTATATACTTGTGTTTTTCTTCAGAACCCAGAGATCCTGCAGAACAGGCTTTTCTGCCCGAGCCACAGAAACAAGAAGCTGGTAAGTCCGAGCATATGGCCCACGAGGTGATACTAAGTGAGGTGGAAGATGAGAAGCCAAGGGATGTAGACTTGCTTCCGGCCTCAGAGAGGCAAAAGAGAATTGCACAGTTGCAAGCTAAACTGTTCCAAGCTGCTGCAGAAGGAGCAGTAAGGGTCAAGAGGAGAAGAGGTCCACATAGAGGTGAAGATTTCACCTTGATGCAGGCATTGATCAAGGCGGACTTGTGGCTGATTTTCTTCTCTCTTTTACTGGGTTCTGGATCTGGGCTGACTGTGATTGATAACCTGGGTCAGATGAGTCAGTCCTTAGGTTATGACAATACACATATATTTGTGTCCATAATTAGCATTTGGAATTTTCTTGGACGCGTTGGTGGGGGTTACTTTTCCGAGGTTATTGTAAGGTGAAGCATCGATCATCTTGCTTGGATTATAAATTTATTTTCTAGGTAGACTTTGCAGCAGCTTATTCAATTTGCTCATCTATCTGGTCTTATGCAGGAATTATGCTTATCCAAGACCAGTGGCGATGGCAATTGCACAATTTGTTATGGCAGTAGGGCATATTTTCTTCGCTTATGGGTGGCCTGGGACAATGTACATTGGCACCCTGCTGATTGGTCTAGGCTATGGAGCTCACTGGGCAATCGTGCCAGCTACTGCCTCTGAATTGTTTGGCTTGAAGAAGTTCGGGGCCCTTTACAATTTCCTCACTCTTGCAAATCCAGCTGGTTCCCTTGTTTTCTCTGGTTTAATTGCAAGCTACATCTATGACAGTGAAGCAGAAAAACAAGCTCATCACCATTTGCAGAATTTAGGGTCTCCTTTTTCTAGTTTATTAGGTCCTGAGGAACCTCTGAAATGCGAAGGGGCCGTATGTTTCTTCCTTACTTCAATGATCATGTCTGGATTCTGCATTATTGCACTTATACTAAGCATGATTCTCGTGTACCGGACGAAGATTGTCTATGCACACCTCTATGGAAAATCTCACACTTGATTTTGTCAAGAGAGCCATAAGTAACAGTGAAATTCTCAAGAAGCTCTGGATGAAACTTTTTACTTCATTCCTCATCTTAGAGTTAAAACAAGCTTATATATGGCTGAGTGCGCCAAAAGTGTGTGCATTTGTGTACGTGTCCACTGTATACTCTTGATGATCAATATCAACTTTATTCAGTTTGTTTTGAGAGTGAACCATTTTGTGTTCAATCTGATATTTTTTGAGAGTGAACCATTTTGTGTTCAGTCTGATGTTCATTTCTACAACACACCACCATTACTTCAGTGGAAAACTTTCAGCTCCTTATCAGATATTTCTGGCTACATCCAGAAAAACCTAGTGTGGAGAAGAACTAAAGGTGCCAACTATTCCTTGTCTATTCAAGAAATCTGCATGCACTTATTTGACGCCTGCTTACTAAATTCCAATGCAAAGATGACTGCTTTGCAGAAAATTGGACTTTGTAACAATACAAGTTGGAAATTTTATTGAACCACGCTGCGCAATTGTTATATATGGATCATTCATTCCCACCATGATAAATTGGCCTTCCTGTGCTTTCACGAATTAATGTCTGTGCAGTCTCTTCTTATACGTCCTTGGTTTCCAGTCTTAATTCCAGCTCTACCAAGCTTTACCATGGCACTGGCAAAAGCTGCATTAAAGTCTCCCTGCTGATTGGCAAAGTCATTGACTGTTGACCGAGATGCAGGATCTGTGAAGAGGACCTGATCTGAAGTAAACATGCCTTTACCAGCAACAAGATTTTGGAAATAAACATTGTCAAACGTTTGTGGCGTAACAGGATCCATGTTAACGGCTACACTGGGGTCTACATTCCGGGGACAGGCTTGCATAAGCTGGTTAGCATAGTCTGAATTGAGAGAAGAGTCGGTAGAAGAGGAAGAAGAGAATGAGTAAAGACGATTTGCAAAGCGATTGCAGTGAGAAAAGCCTACAGTGTGGCATCCTGAAAGTGCAATCATGTCAGTTTGTGTGAGGTTGTTTTTGGCAAAGATAGCGTTAAGTTGAGGGAGTGTAAAGTTGGGTTCTGGCAAATTTCCAGCAACAAGTGATGATTGAGATATCGGACCATCCCGACGTCCCAATTCTACATTAAATGGACTACCTCCAGCCTGGAATGTGGTTATCAGATCAAAAAAAAAAAAGAAAGTCCAAGTTAGTAGTTTTTGTTGGAAAATAAAGAAGGAATGATAAGTAACGCTAGCAACGGAAATCATGGAATTGTTGAAACTTATGTTACCAGTACTACAACGTCTCTGGCTGCAATTGCCATAATGTCTGCACAGGAAACAACTCCAGGGCATACTGTTTCCACAGCTTGTTTTGCTTTTATTATTGTGTCAAATCCATCTCCTGCAAGTGAAAGATTGTCAGGTGCATCCTTCTCTGCGTCGCCATTTGGTGATGAAACCATAATTGAGGCATCGCAACCCTATAATTAAGCAAACAAATAGAGTTAGAAGTTTATAACTGAAACCTAAAACCTCTATGGTTATAGCATGTTCTGTAGCATGTGGAATAATTACCTCACCTAGTACTCTATTGTCTGATTAACCTATCAAGTATGTGATCAAAGATGAACTAGGACATCCGCTATGCTCAATTCTTCTTCATATCCAATTTAATTTGACTAAAATAAAAAAGAAAACAGGTCAATCTCGTGCAGGTTAGAACTTTAAACTTCTGAAGTTGAGTCCCATATTCAACCACTATATTCAGTCTAACTCAGTGGTCTGATTAGTCCTTCAAACCAAGGTTTTGAATAGAACTAGCAAACTCGATTCAGATTGACTAATAAGCTTTATGATCGTTTCTTTAGTTAGGAAGGACTACGAAATGGAATTCAAGTGTGAAAACACAAAATTATAGAACTGATCTATTCACAAGTTGTTGGAAATTGTCAAATCTTCCTTCTAATGGTGGTATTAAAAATAGTAAAATATCACAAAATCACCAACTTTTCTGCGGTACTCATACAATATAGTTTTCTACCATCACATCAGCCTCCAGTTACGACCGTTTCACACATACTGTCATCTCAGAAGAAAACTGAGATTAAAAAAGAAAGTCTAGAAAGGGCCTTATAATTCTCATTTCGATCGTTTCTTGTAAAGAAGTCCAGAAGTTTGCTAGTACTAAGCATTCATGCATTATCTATCTATCCGTGTATATGCAGTAAGAGTACACAAACTGGCAGATGAAACGAATCATACTCAAGCTGACATATACGTACCGTGACAAAACAGTCATGAAAGAATAAACGAAGAGTTGCAGGGACAGTGGTGAAGGTCTGAGAGAACTTAGTGGACACAGCTTGTCGCACTGTGGCTTCCACGTTTGGACAACTAAATCTATAGAAGTTTTCTCGCAGCTGTGCCTCTCCCTTATGCGCTATTACTATGACGATCATGACCAAAACCCACCATACTCTTTCTACAGTCTTCATTGATCACCTCTTCTTCTTCTTCTTCAATTCACAATCAGCTCTATGTTATGCAGCGAATATACGTACATATATAGTGCACATCCCTGATATCCGCCTGTGAGTAAAAATGTGGACAACGATTGATGATAGCAACTCTAGAATAAGAAGTGGTAAAGAGATGATCCTAAGAACCTTAAAGCATCAAATATGGCATTAACAAAGTTGATTGGGGTATATGATCTCAGCAGCAGGAGATTATATTCTTAATTATATAGGATGATGGTCTTAACATGACGGGGTCTAGTAAGGCATGTCTTGTGAGGCTATGGTGTATATCCACGTGTTTTTTTTCTTTTGAGTCTACAACCTCCGCAGTAGTTAGTCATGACAGAACAAGCACGCAAATGACTTTGTACGTTTGAGTGTGTACTCATATAGCCGAACCCCTCTAAACAAAAGCTCAAACTCATCTACTTAATTTCCTAGCAGTTTCGTTGAATTGATGATGTGTTTCTACATGTATGCTTGTTGCTATTGGCTTCTAGAGGTTAGGCACTGAAATCTACCTTTCTTCCCCGGGATTAGTTAGGGTTGCCATGACAATGACCTAAAAACAAATCCGCTCCAAGCACTAGAAAATAAAAAGTCTTAATTTTTAAAGGATTAACTAACGTTAAGATTATGTCATTGTTAGTTCACAAGTCGTCTTCACTTGTAACAGAAGAAAAGCTTTAATTTGTGCCAAATTACTTTAAAAGAACCAGGCAGACCTAGTCCTACATACCCTATTTGCTCTGCAATCTCCATTCTTAATTAAGCAAAACAGGTGATGGAAGTCTCCTAATTTATTACGTTACCCTTGCCCTTAGAATTAAAGCAACTCATTTTGTTTTGATCAACTCTTGCTCCAAGTTGACCAATTGCCGTCTATACCAACTTAATTTGATTTGATCAACTCTTGTTCCAAGTTGACCAATTGCCACCTATACCTTCGATATATTTCTTATGCCTTTGGATACGTCTAAACTAGCTAGGTAATCTGAACATGTACCAAGTTAAGGTCATTAAGTCATTTAACACATTTAAAGTGAAGTGTTGGACACCCAGACTTAGATTAGTCGTTAGGTGCAACTGATCTTTCACCAAGCAGGCTTGACAATTGGAAGGCTCCGTTTTGCAGGCCTAATGAATATTTTCAAAATAATTTCGTTTCGTTAAAAACGGCATCATTTTAAAAATTTTTACAAAAAAAAGTCAGACTAGACTTGGACCTTACCCAATCTATTGTCATCCTTACACTTAAGTAATAATTCGGTCTCTCACATCTATTAGTTGCGTAACAATATTAATAGTCATTGAAAAGAAGAATACAAGTAGGGATTTAACTTTTTACAAAAATTCAAATAATATTAAAAATTAAATATCTATGTTAATATATGTTCACATGAAATATTTATTTTAATATTTTTTCATAGAAAAATTCATATATAAATAGAATTTAATAAAGACACTAAAATTATTTACTTTTTATTTTTATTATAAATAATTATTTACTTTTTTTATTTGTGACATTTAAAAAAAATAGAGAATGCGTCACTAAATTTAAATAAAAGTATAAGTTAATAGTATTTGATAACTTCAGGATCCAATATATTAACTAGACTTATTTGTCAAAAGTCAAAACTGAAAATGTTGTTTTTAAAAAAATAAAAAATTAAAACATATTCGAGTTTTTGTGCATTTGGGCTTTGACTAAAGGGCCATAAGAGGAGGACAAAAGCCCGAAAACTAACAAAAGTTAAGAGCTAAACCACCAAAACCCAAAATGATGGAGTTGAAATTTTCAATTGAATCGTTTGTTTGGAAAGAAATGGAAGATAAATCTGATTCATAACGTGCCATACCAAAAGTCGATTGATTACAGAGACCATGGCGATGCAAGTAGATGATTTTGCCACTGGTGACAAGCAGCTAGGGTTTCCGTACTGGAAACCTGTTCGTCGTCATTTCACTCCTGACTCTTCCTTCTTTGCTTCTGGCAACTTCGAAAGGGAATTCCTCGCCAAACAGGTTCACTTTATATTCCATGTTTCCGTCTTTATTCGATTGTGTTTCAATTTGCCCAATTAAAGTTTGAAAGTTTTTCATTTCCATTTTCGAGAATTTCCATTTACGTTTTTATTTTAATTTTGTGCTTAGATTGAGCATTGGATTTCTGGTTTTTCTATATATATACAAACAGGTTGCACTGGATTTAACTGATGATGAAAAGCATCAGCTTCAGGATCTAGTGGGCAATGACGCCAGGTGGGTTAGAGTTTGATCCTTTGGGATGAAAACATTTGGAATGTCATCAGTTTGTCTATTTTCGGACTATTTCTTTTATTGTTGTTGAAAAGCAGTACTTCATGGTGTTTTTCTATTCGGTATATTGCTAAGATCGTACTGAAGATGTTAACTTTGAAATCATTGCTTGAAGCAGGGACGTTTGCTGTCCCATTGTTGGTTGTGGTGCACACTTGACATCCTTGGAGGCGTTTGAAGACCATTACAATGCACGGCACGCTGCATCCTGTTCTGTCTGCTCTGCAGTTTACCCTACCGCACGCCTTCTCAGCATCCATGTTTCTGAAGTGCATGACTCATTTTTCAAGGCAAAAGTTGCACGTGGATACGCCATGGTAGTTTCTTTACTTCCTTTCTGTTGAATTATCAACTATGATTACATCGAGCCCTGATTGATGTCTATCATTTTCCAAATTTAGAACTTTTGTGCTTATTCCAGAAACTTGTTTTTTCAATGATGCCTGTGATTCTTGTGATAGTTATCATTGATTTTAACCTACTGATTTATTTTCTTTGCATGTTTGGTGTTAAGCGAGGACAGGTTATGCAACATACTTGTAAACACTTGACAAGTCTCATTTAATGAACTTAATAGTTCTTCAGTGGAGAACAGACTAAAAACATCAACATAGGATATTCTAGGTTTAAGGTGATGAAAGTATCAATAATGTCTGAAGAACTTGGTTTTCTCTTTAATACCATTTTTTGTTTGCCAATTTCTTGGTAATTTTTAGTTCTAAAGATATATTTATCAAATTTCGACTTGTTTTGTATGTGCAGTCATTCTTATTATCAATGCTTTTGTATCGAACTCTAAGTCTCTTGCCTCCCATTGACAGTACGAATGCCTGGTGGAAGGTTGTGGTTTGAAATTCAAGAATTATAAAAGTAGGCAGCAGCACTTGGTGGACAAGCATAAATTCCCAATTTCCTTTGAATTCTTCAAGAAAGCCCTCCCATCCAAGAAAGCAAGGCAAAAGATTCAGCGTAGGCAAGCAAATCAGAAGAAGCAGGAAGCTGAAGGCAAAATGGAAGTAGAAGGTGAAACAATGAATGGACTTGTTTCAGCAGTCTCCAGATTAAGTACATCCGACTCCTCTCCTTCTTCCATCAGCTTTGGACGCCGGAATACTCGTGGCCTTACATTTGTCCCTAGATCTGTTCAAAGAGATAGTAAACGGGACTCTTAACAAACACCAGCTGAAAGAGAGCTATAATTTATAACGAGTGCCTTCTTCACCTGGATTTATAGATGGCTTCTGAAGGTGGCCATTACAGTGGCTTCATAAGCGTATTGTTGTAGATGTCTAGAAATATCTAGATGATTGTGTGCTCCCTGCAGAGAGTCATCCACTTTTGACTGGCATATGAAGTTGAGTTAGTCTACTCAAGTTGAATGCTTGGTTTGCTTGTTTCTGGAGTGGCACAAGTTCTTTTCAGTATACTCGAGCTAGGGAGATGTTTTCTTAGTAGGCTATAAAATCTCTTTTGAAGATTGGCTATTACACCAGCAGTTATTACGTGCCTCAATGCTTCTTGATGCATCTGTAGCCAAAAGGAAGGTAGTGTAGTCACAGGGTATTAAATCCAAATTTGGAAGGAGCTATTTTGGTTCAAAAGAAAGCAGGATTCGTCCCAATTACATTAAGGCCTTGTTTGGTTGGCATGGATTCTTGTTTGGGAAAGTAATCTTTTTCCTAAAATTTATATTATCATGTATTCATGTTTGGTTCATTTTTGTGAGTAGTTAAGAAAGTAAAAACTTTCTTAATCTAGAGAAAGTAGTAGCACTTTACTTGGATTTTAAATTCCATCACCTCCTTAGTATTTAGATTACTTTCCTCGAGAATTTAATCTAAAAAATACGCTAGTTAATTCAATCCTTCCTTCTCTCTCAACTCTACGACAACTCTTTTATAATCATAAGGAATTTAATAATAATAATAATAATAATAATAATAATAAATGTAATTAATACAATTAATAAAATTGATAATAACAATAATAAGTAGAAAATTAATAATAATAATAATAAAATTAACAAGAATAATAAAATTAATAATAATAAATATAAATATAATTGATAATAAAATCAATAATAATAATAATAATAATAATAATAAATTAATAATAAATATAATTATAATTATAATTAATAAAATTAATAATTAGTAAAAAAATTAACAATTATTATTATTATTATTATTATTATTAATACG
>JANQAP020000246.1:1160365-1170643 GCA_026874005.2 Erythroxylum coriaceum
AACTAGGATTCTAAATTCTAAGGCTAGAGGTGGCTATAAATAGCTTATTTGAGTCTTGCTTCTCAACATAGATGAAAAGAAGGAGAATATATTAAGAGAGATCATTCCTTTGTATACTTTTGAGAAAGTAATAAAAGTTGATTTTTACCTTAGCTCTTGTATATTTATTATTGCCTATGATTATTTAATGCTTCCGTATTATTCTTACTTGAGTGTGAGAGTAAAACACTACTAAGATTGTGAGGTATTCGAGAACATAGTTTTGTTGGTCAACAATCACATAAGAAGGTTGAGTCTCGTTTAAACAGTCTTAGGTGAGATTATTGTACAAATGTGTAGGCACAACTTCTGTATAAATTCGGTGTCTAAGAAAAGCCTCTATAACACTAGCGCTCTTTGTCTAATCCTCTCTAAAATAGTTATAAAATTCTCTCAACTTATTATGTAGATATCATCAGAGGTCAAACAAGTTAGGATGAGTTAATTTTTAGAATGGTTCAAGAAAAACGATAAGATGAAAATCAAACTTTAAAATAACGTATAAATTATGATTCATATTTTATTATATTTGATATGTTAATCGTATTATAAAATTTTAAGTAATCTCAATTTTTGAGAAATAAAACAAAAAAATTTCATTATTATTCTACTACGTGAGATCTCACCCCAATTTTCTAAGAATTTATCCTTACATATAAAATGGATCTAACAGTGGACCAACACAAACGACAAAAATGAAGAAGAAAACACTGCCAACCAGTCGATAGTGAAGAAGAAGAAAATATAGACGCTGGTTGACGTTGAGGAAAAATAATAACCTAGTCAACAAAGAGAAAAGCAAAAAACATGAAAATTAAAAGAGAAAATTTGGAAATTAGGAATTTAGAGTTTTAGACCCTATTTCTCGTTTAATTTTGATAGGGGGGCTGACCTTACCAATTAGCTTGTTTAATTACATATGCTAAGTTTTGTTGTGTCACTTCTCAAAGTTGCAATAAATTAGGGCATTTGTCAAAGGGGAAAGACATTAGTCTGGTTGCTGATAACAGCCCATGATACACTTCAAACTCTTCAAGTACTGAAGTCGGGTTTCCCCGTCTGCAGAACTACATTGTCCACAAAAGGTGGCTTTGACAGACAAGGGACTGAGTAGAGCTAGAGCATGGCTAAGAAAAGCCACCACAATGTTAAGCAAGTTTTTCTTTTAGAACTCATAATGCTTCTGCATAGTAGCAACAGGATTATCCCTGAAGTTAAAAACTTCATAATAAAACGCTGCAGTCTGCTTATACAATGATTACGGAGTATTTTCCAAACCAGAGAACTTGTCTGAAGAACGTACAGAACAAAAATGAAAACTAAGGAGACCATCATCGAGGACTATGCTACTTTGGCATAAACAAAGGTGAAACCCTCCTCCGGACAATTTCTTGAATCTGTTCTGAGGATAACACGGATGCCTCACCTTCAAAATTCGTATTTTCCAACTGCTGGTGCAGCTGAAGAACACAAAATTCATAAAGAGGTTCAGAAATTAGCTTGTTGCAAAGGCTAGTGGCAATTGGATCCGTTAATAAAACCATCAAAGCCCTGAGTCCTAAGTCCACTAATATATCCTTCGAGTAAATACCAAAGACGGTAGCAAAAGAGATAGGGACAGCATATATACCTTCTCAAGAATTGCAGATTGGTCATCCAGGTGAAATTTGCGCATATGCTTAAGCATCTCAAGTTGCTGAAAAACAAAGTTTCATGTTTTGTTTAACAATATCTATCTTGAGAACAGCAGAAAATATTAACGTAGAGTCTACCTGTTCCTGTAGTTTTTGTTGATTATGCATTTTTTCAGCAAACCCTTCTTGTCCAAGCTGAGCTTCATCAATTACCATCTCTTCGCTGGCATTTTGCATCAGATGCACCACAAATGACACAATCCGAATGGGAAAAAATAATAAAAGAGTATCCAGGCAAATGGAACTCACCAAAGCAAGTAAAGGTCTGCAGTATGGAACATAGTACGCGCATGTTTTCAAGTAGCCTAGACAAAAGTTATACAGGAAGAAAACACTGACTACACATGTAGAGGGATATCTCCCCTCTCAGGCAAGGGGCAGCAGAAGAGCAGATCTTCGACTCACCAACCAAATTTTGTTAGCGCAGAAGACAAGATTGAAATTGGAAGTAATTACATCCTCCATTTGTAGAGTTTCATAGGATCAGAAAGAACAGGAGAGTCCTATGATGTCTAAATGGAAGAATAGCGCATTATCAATGCCCTAGTTACTCACTACAGATATGAGAAAATGCTCAAAGGTCTTTATTATCTCAGATTGTGTGTCAAAAGCCATGACCTTCAAATAACAAGAAGCTAGTATGGAACACATCTTTTGAATGGGGACATTGAACACATCTTTAGATGACGAGAAGAGTTATAATAATGGGAATATCACTTGAAAATTGGTTAAGAGCCAGGGAATAACAAAAAGTAATAAAAATTTGCCAAAATAATAACATGTGAAAGGTCTCAAGCATCCGTACAGAAGAAGAAAGATTACTTAGCAACAAACTTGTAGAAGCGTATCATGAGATCACGATCATTCTCAAAGACCATGTTGACTTTGGCCAGACAAGAAATTCCAAACCTTGGATCTGCGGAAACATAAACAGTTTCCATGATTATAGATACATGACCAGCTCATAAGATACAGCCACAATGAGATTGCTTTGCCCAATTAAATTTTAGCGAGCAATTAAAACATAGTGGTCAGTCTAAAGTTTGGACATTTTGGTGAAAAATAGGGTTACAGCGAAGAGAATGCTGCATTTACAATGCATGAACAGAGGAAAACAAAGCAAGCAATTCTTACCAACCCCCATCTCCAGAAAAATAGCTTCTTGAATGGCAGTGGTAACAGCAACCGCTTCCTGCACAAGACCACCAGACGAACGTGGGCAGAATTGAAGAATTGATTTGGAATTAACTAAAGAAAGCCAACAACCTGTTTGTCCTCAAGGGCATCGGCAATCCTTTTCTTGACATCTGACAGTAAAGTTTATTTATTTTAAGTAAAATAATGGAAACCGAACATGGAGCAGATGAGATCAAGATGGGTACCAACCAGGCTGAGAAGTGAGTTGGGAGAAGCGATTGAAAAGAAAGAGCAATTGTTCTCTACTTAGCATTCCTTTGCTTTGCAGCGTTGCCATTTCCGACTTTCTTTGTTCTCTTTCACTCCATCTCTTTTGCATTTATATTTTACACGAAACATTGCATTTTTATTGAAAAAAAAAAGGCATCAATTTTAGATTATATTTTATATTTAAATTTGAAAAAGAAAAAAAGAGTGGATAACAATCAATTTTAATTTAAGTAAGAACGACATTAAACGAAAAACAGATGACAGAGAGAACTAAAAATCCTCATCCATCTTGAACACGTGAGTGGCAGCCGCACCATTCCCATTGAGACTAGACATAACAGAAGCCTTCTGATACTCGCCCACCCTCTTCTCAAAAAAATTTGTCTTCCCTTGCAACGATATCAGCTCCATCCAATCAAACGGATTGCTCACTCCGTACACCTTCCCGTACCCTAGCGCTCCCAGTAGCCTATCAGCCACAAACTCTATGTACTGACTCATCAGCTCTTCGTTCATCCCCACCAACGCGCAGGGTAGCGCGTCACACACAAACTCCCTCTCTATCTCTACCGCCTCCTTCACTATGCCACTTACCCTCTCCTCGCTCAACTTCTTCTTCAAGAGTGCGTACAGCAAACACGCGAAATCGCAGTGCAAGCCCTCGTCTCGCGAGATCAGCTCGTTTGAGAAGGTCAGCCCAGGCATTAACCCGCGCTTTTTTAGCCAAAATATAGCGCAGAAGCTTCCGGAGAAGAAAATCCCCTCCACGCACGCAAACGCCACGAGCCTCTCAGCGAAGGTCTCTGAGCCGTCGATCCATTTCAAAGCCCACTCGGCCTTCTTCGCCACGCAAGGAATGGTCTCGATGGCGTGAAACAACCGATTCTTCTCGACAGAGTCCTTGATGTAGGTTTCCAGAAGCAGGCTGTACATCTCGGAGTGAATGTTCTCGATGGCAATCTGAAAGCCGTAGAAAGCACGGGCTTCGGCAACCTGGACCTCCTTCATGAAGCGACCGGCGAGGTTCTCGAGGACGATGCCGTCAGAGGCTGCGAAGAAGGCGAGAATGTGGGAGATGAAGTGCTTCTCGTCGGGGGTGAGAGAGTCCCAGTGACGGATGTCCTGAGAGAGGTCGACCTCCTCAGCGGTCCAGAAGGAGGCTTCGGCCTTCTTGTACATTTCCCATATTTCAGGGAATTGGATTGGGAACATGCAGAATCTGTCAGGGTTGGGAGCGAGAAGCGGCTCTTCTGGGAATGCAGGCATTTTGTTTGATTTGATCGATAGTCAAGGTTAATGATTGATTGATTGATATAGTGTGTGAAGCATGTTGATTCAGAACTTGTTGTTATATAGAACAGAGGAATGGGAGTTTTTTGAGAGGAGGAGGGAGCGGAGAATTCGAATTTTTGGAAAGAAGCTTGGAGGAGAATGAACCTGAAGGGCAGATATGGAATCTCAATGGAATGACCACTGTATTTGTGAGTATAGACTACAGAGTGAGGGGCTTTTGCGGAAATGAATTGAAGGGAGGAAGAGTGCGAGGGAAGGAAGCTTTGGAACTCAATTTTGGGCTTTGTTGGCGCTAACGCGGAAGTTTGTGTAGAGTAAAAATAAAATAGAGACATCAGACAGGTGAGTTGGCAGTGACAGGCGACCCATCGTCGCCAAATGGCAAATAGACAAAAAAGTAATTAATCGAAATGAAAGTCGGAAACTTGGTTAATTGGCTTCTTTCACGTGGCAGCCATGTGCTTTCTCCTAAATTTAATGTTTTAAAAATTTAGATTAAAAATAAAATCAATTAAAAAAGATATATTTAATTAGTATTAAATTAGTATATAAAAATAAAAAGTAAAAAATTATAAAAATCAGTAAAAATATAATATAAAAATAAAATACTTTATTGAAATAAAAAGAATACACCAATGTATATTAATATGTAATAGACTAATAATTCAAATTAAAATGAATTCAACATAAAATTCAGAATAATAATAAAAATTAAAATTGTGTTTTTAAAAGAGATTGTATATCATCATTTTCAAAATTTTCAACATTATTTAAAGATTTATAAACTACGCTTTCATTAAAAGTATCTGTATGAACATTTTCTCCTACATTTAAATAAATTACAAATTAATAATATATGAGTAAAAGTATTCATATCAACATATTCTATTGCATTCAAATAAATTATAAATTAGTAATATATTAAAGTATTCTCTATTATAAATTTGTAATACATTATACTTTTAATATTGAATATAATCAAAATAAGATATCAACTGATCATCAGTAGATATTCTTAATTCATTGGAAAAAATATACAATTTCTTCATAAATCGCCTTTTCAAGTTCATTATATTCAAGTTAATTAAAAAATGTTATTAATAACTAAAGAATAAACTAAAAATATGAAACTTATGATGCTGCATTTTTTTCATCATAAGTTCTCTCTTTGAAGATGATTTAGCAAAATTCCATAAACCTTCACGTTACAGTTTTCATTTATCACCTTTGATTGCTCTTCAATAGAAAAAACACCTTTGCATTTAATAACATCAAAGAGGCCACTCATAATATCATTTGTACATGTATCTCAACTATATAAGCAATAAGAATTGAGAAAATAAGTTGTTAAGTAGATCCTCTAAGTAAGATGCTTATCTCATAGTCACTCAAAAATATATGTATAAGGCTTTTACAATTTCCTTCCTTTTAAAAAGACTCATAATTATTTTGCAAGCTCTACATATATATATATACCTCAAAATGACTTCTATTCTGAGTCAATAATCCTCAAAAACTTTATAAGTGAAGTCACAATCTTCATAATGATGAAGTAGACATTCCAAATTTTATTATCTAAAATAATAGCATAAACTTCTTTTCCTTTCACATTCTTTGATAACTTACACCTTGAAAAATGTTTACCTATCACTAAATTCTTTTCAAAGTAATAAATGTAGTTGCAAATCTAGTAGTAGCATGACGCACAATCTCAACCTTATCTTCTTGCTTTCATAACTAAGACAAAATTGTAATATGATTTTAGATGCACATAAAGCAAGACTAGAAATATGGTTTATATTACCAATATCTTTTAAAATGAGATTTACATAATAAACAACCCATAGAGATTAATAAATATGCTCATATTTTGATTATAACAAGTACTCAACTGATGTATAATTAATTGCACTATCTATAAAGAAATGCACAACATTCCTTGGTCTAACCCATTTGATAATTTTAGAAAATAATTCAAATAAAATATGAACATTTTTTACCATACCAAAAGAATCAATAGACTTGATAAAAGTTGTTCAAATATTGTATTAAACCAAGAAATTAATCAAAGCTTTGTATCTTTGATCAATCCACGTATCTATCATTATAGTATATTATATTGATTTCCACTGAACTTATATGTATCCTTAATCAACTGACAATCTTTTTTAAATTTTAAAATAAATGCACACGAATCTCATAATAATAAGGTTCCTTAAACCCTTGATACTCATTATTGTATCATCTATTGCTTCTTGAAAATCAGGTGAATTAAAAGCATATAAAGGAATACATGAATGATAGAATCATCTAGTCGATACTTATTTACATTGCAAAATAGCATCCTTATCAACCAAAACACTTTTTATACTAGGTTGAGAACTAAGAGTAGTTCTTAGAGAAAAATAAGAGTCTATGTTCAATATGGATTAGAGAGAAATCCTCTATCTTCTCTCTAACATCTAGGTTTCAACCCAGCTCCAAGCTCTTCGAACCTTGCTCCCCATTCCCTTCTCTCCTTCTTCTTCTCTTTCCTTCACCCCTCCCATTTGTCTACTCACAGCTACCAACCCACCCTCTCTCTTGTCATTTGCTTTCTCTAATCCCTTCCTTCACCAATTCCACCCTCTCTACAACTACACGAGGGCATTCTAGACCTTTCCATTACCTACTTATTTTCCCGCTTCTTGTCTTTCCACTTTTAGTACCTGTATTTCCCTTTTCAACAATGCAGACTCTGCAGACAATCGTGAATCAAGCCCTGGACAAGGAGGCTTTTCCTCCTTTACCCTCATCTTATCCCTCATATAAGCTAACTTCGAAATCCAGCCTTCACCTACTCAAACCCCATCCTCGACATCAGCACCAACAGCTCTCACCCCACCTCACGAAACAACCACACTCTTAACCCCTCCACCTCCTGCTAACTCTTCGACAGAGAAGAGACATGGAAGCAAATGGTGGGGGGCTATGTAGACCTTGCACTGCACTACTGCCCCCTAAGACCGAAGATGGCAGAACCATCGTCTGCCCTGACAAAGAAATACTACAAGAAGGGGTAAAATCTTGGGAAAACTCCCTCATTGGGTTTTTTTGGGATAGAAGACCGTCTATTCTGGTTATTCAAAAATGGGCTCAAACTACATAGAAGAACAAAGGATTTATGGAGGCTATCATAGTAGAGGACAAATACATCCTATTTATATTTTCTACTAAAGCTCAAGCTTTAAAGATAGTAGAAGAGGGCTATGGCATGTAGCTAATTTCACATTATTCCTTCAACCATGGCAACCCGGATTTTAGATTGATTGCAAGGAAAAGAGGCTTGTGCCAATGTGGGTAAATCTCTTTAATGTTCCCCTAGAATATTGGACCACTAAAGGATTGATGACTGCTAGTTTTCTTGAAAAACCTCTTTGATTGGATGATAATACAACAAATAAAAGGTGATTGGGATATGTTAGAATATGTATAAATATGGATCTTTCTGACTCCCTACCAGATACTATTCCTATTAATTATGAGATTAGGACTTGATGGCTCCCTTTATGAGGACAATGTTTCAGTTCAATATTAATGGAAGTCGTCCTTTACTGCCCAAAATAAAAAATGGATTCCTACGGGTAAGACTTTCAGTAGAGGTGACTATGAGGAACTAATGGGTATTGATCACACAAATACTCAAGTGGAACTGAATGAGAACACTAGTCCTTCCCTTACACCTGAAGTTGGCCAGGGAAAAAATGAATCAGAAGATGCTAGGGAAAAATTAGAGTTGGCAGATAATACTGGGAAAGCAGCGAACGTAAGAGTTAAAGGGGAATAAGGGATAGCTGACGATAATACTAGCGATCAAGCTGAAGAGGTCACTGTGGTCATGGTGGTGAATAGGATGAGGAACCAATGGTGGATGTCCTTCAAGCCAATCTGGATACAAATACGAAAGGATTGGATCAAAAGGTAAAGCAGGATCCTATTAGAGAAGAGAATCCTACAATTGGAGAATTTTTGGCAGTTGTTAAAAAGAATCCTAACAGGAGCAAAAGAAAAGGCTCCAAAATCTCTATTGCTTGATTTATGAAGATCTTAACATGGTATGTAAGGGGGATCAATTGCCCTAAAAAGCTATCAGCTTTAAAGGATTTTGTCTATCACACAAAGCCATGAATTTTTGCTATTTTGGAAACTAAACTTAGATATAAAAAGTTAAAAGTATTGAATAAACTGGGAGCAAAATGGAAGTTTATCTCAAACCATCAATCTCATAGCTATGGGAGAATCATTATCGGGTATGACCCTAACTTGGTAGATATTCAGGTCTTCTCTATAGAGACTCAAGCCATTCATTTGAATTGTAAACTCATTCAGGTAAATAGTGACATCAGTATTTCCTTCATTTATGGCTCTAATCATGCCTTCCAGAGAAAGCAGTTATGGGATAGCTTAACTCAGTTTCAGTATAGGATCAAAGGGTATGGCTATTATGTGGAGATTTCAATGCTACTTTGTATAGCATAGAAGCTGAAGGCAACTTTAGTCTACGAAATCACTCATCTGATTTCAATGACTATGTGGGACAACTGGGCATTTTTTATCTAAAGTCTCAGGGGCATTTCCTAACTGTGCCACATACTTCCTTGATCCCCTAGTCTTTGATCACACGCCTATGCTCATTGAAAATCTATCTCACAGTCAGGGTCGAAAGGGACCATTTAGATTTAACAACTTACTAATTGATGATGACGGATTTACTGCGGCTCTACATAGAGGATTGGAATCTGAGGTTGTGGGCACACACTAATATGTCTGTGTTCAAAAGCTCAAAGCTATCAAAGGGGAGATGAAAACTTTAATGAGTAGATGAGCTTCCTCCATTCAAAAAGTTGTTAACCTAGTTAGAGAGGAATTACAAATGGTGCAGAAACAACTTGATTTGGATCCAACCAACCTTACACTATTAAATACTGAGAAGCATCTGCTGATGACATATCTTTCTAAAGTTAGGGATCATGACAGCTTGTAAGAGCAAAGAGCCAAGGTTAATTGGCTAAAAGATGGGAAAAGGTGTTCAAAATTCTTTTTCAATTCCATCTTAGCCAGAAGGAATTTGAATAGAATCTACTCTTTAAAGTTACATAATGGTGAGGAAATCTCAAATCAAGCAGACCTTCTGAAGGCAGCAGAGAGATATTATAGAAATTTCTATGGTTCCCCTCAGATTCTTAATATTTCAGTCAATCTTGAATCCATAATTCATATAAAGATATCTCAGGAATAGACTGTTATTCTCATCAAACCAGTAACAGGAAATGAAATAGAGGAGGTTTTGTTTCAAATGCATCCGAATAAGTCTCCTGGCCCTGATGGTTTTAATGGCTTTTTCTACCAAAAGACATGGTAAGAAACTAGACCTATGGTTAAACAAGAGGCGCTGGAATTCTTTTCTAGGGGAACTCTTATGAAGGAGATTAATAAAACACACATTTGCTTGATCCCTAAAACCTCTTGCCCCTCTACCTTGGATGACTATAGGCCTATTGCATGCACCAATGTTCTTTATAAGATTATATCTAAAATCTTAGCAAATAGGCTGAAGTTGGTTCTGGATTTTTTGATCTCTGACAATCAAAGTGCTTTCCTAGATGATAGAAGAATTGGTGGTAATTTTTCTATTGTTCAGGAGTTGATGAAAGGGTACCAAAGGAAGCACAGTCCACCGAATTGTACCATCAGAGTGGACTTTAAGAAAGCCTTTGATCATGTTGAATGGGACTTCATCCTACGAACCTTAAAACTAATGGGATTTCCAGAGGAGTTTGCACTTGGATTAAGGCATGTATAACCA
>JANQAP020000246.1:1178560-1193531 GCA_026874005.2 Erythroxylum coriaceum
TTCCCATATGTCATTTTTGCGGAGTTATCGGGCACATAAGGCCAAAATGCTACAAGTTACTGCAGATATTGTTTCAAAGAAGCCAAAACTGAAGGACCCTATATCCCTCAAATAAATTTCAGGATCAACCTTTAGTACCGAAATCCACTTGGATTAGAAAGGATCAAGGACAAACACAAAGATGTAGTGAAGAAAAAATAAGAAAGTGTCCAAATTTATAGTTAGTTATTGCTTTTGAAGAAACTATTCAGACTGAGGATAAGTCAATTACTTTAGATGAAGAAATCAATCAAACAGTTGAAGATCGAGATAATGTGACGAGGAATAAACCCAGGTTTGAATTTCTTCGAGGGGCACAGGGACTATGTGCTTTACATTTTTGAAATATAGTTTGATGTTATTTATTAAAAAAAGAAAAATAAAATTTTAAAAAAATTATCTTCTTTAGTTCTTCTTTAATTTTTATGTTGCCATTGTCGTCCCATCTTTTTAGTAGTTTGCATTGTGATTTTTATTTGGCTCCACTGAAGACTCTTCAACTCTCTCATCAGTATGGGTCTCTCTCTCGGGTATCTCCCTCTCTTTCAGGCATATCTTTTGATGTTTTGAATGGTGGTAAATTGTTATCTTGGCGTGCGCATGATTCTTCTGCCGCACCTACTGTTGATTTTTATGTTTCTTTATTCGTTGAGATTGATTGTGTTGAAGGCATTCTTTGTTTTGACACTGTTGTCCTAAGGGGGAGACATCAGATTGTTTTTGGTGATTGTTCAATTTAAGGGGAGATTTCAAGGTATATACATGACTATTAGTCTTATTTTTTGGCATCTTTTTGTTCCAAGGGGAGAAATTTTGATGATTGGATAATTATGATGTTCTTTGGAACTTAATGTTTGATTAAGGGGAAGTATTTGCCATATGAATTGTGAATTTGATACTTATATGTCCAATTATGTTATTTAGGGAAAATTTCTTATTTGTGACAAATAATTCCAAAAAGGGGGAGATTGTTAAATATATGGTATATATCTTCTTATTTTGTTTTGACATATTTATTATTAATTGGACCTATAAGATATTAATTGGATGATGATAGCTAATCAAGTATCTTTATTTGACTTGGATTTAAAAAGCTATCGGAGATAATTTTCTAGTTGTGATAGAACTTTATCTTGACTAAAGGATTGGTTGATTATGGCCATGTGGGCTCAAAAGGTAGTAGAAAAAATCAACAGATGGTGTGTGTGTTACTCTTGCATTCCTCTATTTCGTTGGCTACACAATTTATGAAATTTTAGGGTTGTGAGCTTTTAGCCTTGTGAGAGTCACATGGATGGAGAGATTAATGTGCTGATTTTATGTTATTGAAAAAACCATCTTGATGCTGCAGTATTTATTGATTTCTTGATGTATAACTCACGGTTGGGGTGTTCTGTGAATTGCGTGTGTCCTATGTTGAAGGTTGACTGTAGGCTGTGCAATTGATGTTGTAAAGGTTGTGAATGTCTTGTTTGTTGTGGGTGTGTGACTTATCGTGGTGAGGCTTCAACAAATTATTATGTGGAGGTTTATTTGTTGGATCTATCTTGCATGAAGTCCTTCTGTCGCAGCTGTAACTTGGATTTGGAATGTGCATGAATAAGCCTATTTTGTGTGAACAACTTTTTGATCTATTTCAGAGGAGCTGAACTCATAAGAAAGTTGTTATGTTTCTGTTTGAAGTTGTTATGTTTTCTGTTTTCGTTCTTAGATAGTTGATTACTTGAGTTATTTATTTAGTGTTCCTTCGTTATAAGATTGTTGAGAAAAATCTTCTGTTGAGGTTATCACTAGTCAGTTGTATTATTGGGTGTGAAAAGTTTTTTACGGAAATTGAGGTTAAGAGATAATATCAAGGTTTAAGTAGTGTCAGCTCAGTAAAGCTTTGGGTAAATCTATTATATTTCGGTGAAAGTATTAAGCTGGATGAGGGCCCCACAAACGTAAATAAAAAGTATCGAACTGCGTTATCAAATTTTTGGTGATATTTGTTATTTCACTATTAATTTTTTTTAATTTTTGCTAGAGACGTCTACGGTAATGAAAACTTTGCGAAAGCACTGCTCCCTATAGTTTTTCAGATATAATGACACGATATGTGCTGCTCAGGCTTGTATAAAACGACACAACATATTCTGCCTTCCTTCCCGACTTTACTCAATGAGAATCCCTCAAAAAAACATATTTGCCAATTTTCTTGGCATCTTACTCTCATTTTCCCCTGCTTGGAATTTGGAAACATTCGAAATGGGTGTAATAGAAGCATAGTCAGAAGTTGATTTGCTATTGATTGAAGACTACCAAGAAACTTTGATCCGGTCTTCCCCACAAATTTATGGTCATTTGTTTCTAAAATTAGTTTCTGGCTTTAGAAGTGGAGGCTTGAAGATCATGTGAAGTTAGAGGACGGAAAATCTGGTCTCTGATCCAGTAGCTTGTACCTCTATGTTCCTCACATTCTGAGTCCACTGGGAAACTCGCTTTTGCCATGTCCCTGAGCTTCTTGCCTAATGCTTTCTGGTCGGTAAGCGTAATCCTTGTAGTAGTTGAACTTGTGTGAGCAATGTCAAGTCCAGGACCAGGAGAGCAAGCGCTGAGCACAGGGACTACTGTTGCAGTCATGGTACTTAACGGATCAATAACTGCTGCTCTTGTGTCTCTTCTTCCTATTTCTTTCTGACGAGTCAGAGGAGGGATTTTCTGCGGGGAGCAATCGGCTAGGACTTTTGGCCAATGTTTCTCGGGCAGGAAAGGTAAAACAAGGCCTTTAGCGGCAAATTTTAGTCCCGTCTTGAGAGAATTTTTCTGAGGATGAGATAGTCCTAAAATACATTCCGTAATAATATACCACTCATTTGTAACTTGAGCGATAAAAGTTAGGAGTAGCAGAGCTAGCATCACTCGTCCCAGGGGCCTTGCTTCTGTTGTATGCGAGCTATTTGTAGCAATAGATATACCAAAGATGCCTGCCTCGCACAAAAGTGAAACGCTTTCTGCCACATGAGTTCCCCTTCTAATGTATGGCTTTAGCGTTAGCAGATATATGAACTGTGTCAATGTGATTGCCAACGCCAATACCCTTTGGCTTGATGCATTTGATGAGCCAGTTCCTGATATGAATCCCAACCCAACTCTTCTTAGAAGGTCAAGAACAATGTAAAAAGATCTCAAACACCCCAAAGCTCTGTTCACTGTAATTTCTGAGCTTTCCTCATTACTCTCATCTGAGCTGACAGCTCTCACTCTCCCGATCCCAGTTTGGTGGCCTTCATTCCATTTAGATATGGTGCTTGGATCGTTTTGGTCGATGGAAACAACCAACTGTGGACCCCTTAGATTCTCAAAGAGAATACCAAAGCGTGGGAGGAACATTGAAGGAAACCCCTCCCTGTAAAACCATTTTCCAATCACCGGCCGCCCAGTAATGAAGAACTGCAATTTTTTATACCACTGCTCTTTGGTACCCACAAGCGCGATTTCCTTATACTTGGAAAAACTGTCTGAGAAGATAATAACTACCAAGAAAAAACCAACTGATACTATGAATGCTGCAGGGATAACCATCAAGAAAGCCCCTGTGATAATTCCTCCCATCGTTCCACCTGAAAAGCTTATAATCATCAGTTCAAGCAATCATTGTTGGCCTAAGATATAAATGCCAAATTTTGATATGTAATTCCTCACCTCTTATCACAAATGCTGAAGACTGAGACATGCAGGGTAGCATGAGAATTAGAAGAAATAGCTCGAACCTGGGAAATGAAAGTGCTCCATGAGCTGCTATCCTCCTCCTGCATCTTAGAAAAAGCACTGATAGAACATGGATTGTAATTAAAATACCTCCTCCCAGACCAAGCCAGAACAAGTTCATTTCCAAGTCTTGCCACCTAGTGAAGAAACAAGGCCAACAATGTACCAACCATTAACAAGAAAAGAACATCTATATGGACGAGATATTGAAGTTAACTACTCTCACGTACCCATTATAGTTTTCCATTCTCTTCACCACATTGGTAGCTGAAAATGGTTCTCCCCTCTGCATTTTAGATGAACACAGATGTAGCACATTTCTTATAAAATCAAAACATTAACTGTGAACAATACTTAAAAGATACCAACCAGAAGATGAATGAAATATTCCCTAGAATTAAGAGGTAGCCCATACGAAGTGTTTTCCCTGCCTATGTGTCCCTGTAGCCGGCCACCAATTTGGTTTATTTCAGTTGGTCTTGATATTTGATGTTGCAAGGTGAGAGGTGCTGAGGGATGATAAAGCATTTCATGATCAAGAAACCCTGGTCGTGAACTGTTAATATACTTTTCAGTCAGATCAAAATGGTTTGGCCAGACGGAAGTACAATCCTCTTTCCATGGAAGCTTTTGACGAGGTAAGAGCCACCTAAGTCCTTTCGTAGTTTCCGAATATTCTGTGGGGTGATTAAGTGAGATCCAGTCTGACAGGACAAATACTTGAAGGTGCCCAAGCAATCCCTGAGATGAAAAACTATAAGATATTCAAAGGGCTCCGCATTCAGTATACTCTTTCCTCTGTGTTGTTAGATAAAGAGAGACAAAGGTAGATGCTCAATGCAAATATAGATATGTTTAACTTTGATTGGCTTTCACGAGATACCTGTAGATTTTTTGATGGGTTGGAAGCAAAATCATTGGCGTTTCTTGAAGGAGGAGTGCCTATTACTCCAAGGTTGCCAGTGGACACTGAAATTACAGCGGTTGTCAATGACGTTGCTATTACTCCACAAGTCACAAATGAGTACAGCGCCACTGATATTGCAGGTGTTGAGTCTTTTGAAATGTTTTTTTTGGAAAAGAAGCAGGAGTCACGAGTGTTAGTGGCAAAAAATCTCACAACTTGCACCCTTACGATTATACAGAAGGGATTGACTTTATGCAGAGCAATAAAAAGCAATAGAAAGCAACCCAAAAGATGAATCATTCTTACAGAGCTTCACTTCCAGTGTATTGGATTCTGTATTCTTATTTCCTGAGATATCATCCACTTTGTCAGCAGGAACAGCCATGGAGATCGTGCCCTGAGCTACAGAACGGACAGTCAACGAGTGTAAAGCTCTTGAGAGTCCCTTATATCTGGAAAATGCAGAAGTTTAGGCTTTATTTAGTCTTCATCTGGTGTTCATTGAGTAAGAGAAGATGTATTCAAGTGAGAGTCAACTATGCACCTGCCTTACAATTTTCCCTCCGTCCACTTTTAACATGGAGGCTTCAAACCCAAAAACTGGCTTTGAAAACTCAACTATCACCTTGATGTAAGATGCTTTTGTTATACTTGGAGAGCTCGTTCTCAGTTCCACTTTAGGCTTTGTTTCATCTTCAATGAAAATCCTTATAGTTAGTAAATCAGTAAAGGCAACAGGTGCAGTGTATAATTATTGGGTGACCGCAATATCTGGAATAGCATACCATAGAGAATTGTAAGCGAGGCAACTGGTGAGACAGCAGTGCCTGTCCTTCCAATGATTAAACCAGAGTCTAGCTCCACTGTTATGATTTCAGTACTTGATACATTCTTGAGCTACAAAGTTGAAAGCTATTGTTATTAAATAACACATTTTACAGCAACTTTAAGAGAAGATGGTAAGAAAATGAAGCTAGCATTTTACTTCAAATTCAAACTTGCGATTCCCGTGGTTTCCGGCAAAGGCAGGCAATATCTTATCGGAATTCACATGCAAGGCATTTAGGACTTCTTCTGTTGAATTTTTAATGGGGATACTGAAATCCAAGAAGATTTTCAAGTCCTCCATTTTGTTAGTTGCAAGGACAGTTCTTGGTACCCCATTGATATCCAGAACATATGATGGAACAGGCATCCACAAGTCCACCACTACCGGTCTTCTATCTAAGACGGCAACTTCAAGTAAATAACAGACGAATCTAATCTATGTAATGACCGTAAGAAAATTCATCAGAAACAACTAACCAAAGTGAATAAGGACAACGGATCTGTTAGTCCTTTTAAAGAAGTTTCCGGCCTTGTCTGTACAGAACTTGTCGACCAATCTGATAACCACCCTCCCATATGTACTTCTGGAGGAAAGAATTATGTCCAGACTATATTTGGAATAAGGCCTAATGGTGCGCAGAGAAGAAACATCAACATGTGCTGGACCATCTACGATAAGCTGCAAATTGAATAGAATGGAGTCTTTCAAGTTCACGACAGTTGATATCCGTTTTTGTGGAGCTATGGATAAGTAACACGAAAAACTTTCAGATCTTTAACACACCACTTACATCACAGTTTGATGAATTCAAACATTTAAAGCCACCGAGTCCAGTGCAGGCTTCACTGAATGTAATATCAATGCTTACCTTCTCAGCATTTGTGTATGTCTGTTTGCTAAATATTACTGCAGTTGGTTCAACTGTATCTACATGATAACCATACCATGAGACAAAACAAATAGTTAGCTATGGTCATTTTTCTTGAAGACCAGACGATAGTAAGTACTTTCCCACGTAGTAATTTTTTGGTAAGCAACAAAGAGGATAGAATTATACTAACCAATGAACCAAGAGTAAACCGATGAGTTCCTTTCTCCATCTGGAGCCGTAACATTGAGTACAAAAATGTGTTTGCTATTCACAGTTAAGTTGTTGAACTCTATAACATCACCAACAGGACATGATCTCAGAGTTTGACCATCAAGCTGCTCAAATTTTGACTGCAAGGAGTAAGATGGATTCACAGAAGAAGAAAGGTGCATGCTTCGTTCATTCAGAATCTTAAGATGTGTAGAAGTTAAAAAAGAAGCTTTCTTGGATACGTATTGCATTAACTGAAGGCATGCATGGTTGACCGGAAACAATATGGTATGGATTAAGAAACCTGTACGAATGTTTTGACTGATATTAATGCAAGTATGTCATTCACCTCACAGGAAGTGGAACTACAGCCATTGTTCGCACAAGCACTGGAACCATACAGGAAAACAGCAGTAGAAGAACTTGAGTACTTTGGTGGAGCCTGATGAAGATTAAGAGGCAGTGTGGATTCAACTGGTATCAACATTAACGTAAAAGCAAGTAGCTGTAATAGTTCAAGAAACTTGAAGAAGCTACTTCCAGCAGTTGCCATGTTAAGTGGAAGCGTAGGAAAGGAGAAAGAGGAGGAGGAAAACAAAAGGCAGTAAGCGTATGGAGGCAAAAATTGTAGAGATAAACAGCGGCCAGTTAATGTCTACGAAGGTTATATGTTGGGAGAGAGTGGAGAAGAGATGTTAGTGGACAACTACCCCAACTATTGTCGTCAGTCTCAATAACTGCTCATTTAAAGATTTTCACATTCCTCTTCAACTACCATTAGCCAGCTCAAGCATTAATCTACAATAACCAGAGAATCTGAAGAGAATCCGGCTATATTATATTGCAATCCAGGCACAATTTGCAAACCAAAAAGCTGGTACTAAGTTTTAATGATAAAACATGCCAACTTCATTGCAGGTTCACTCATTTTCTTGAAATAATATAATAGAACTGAATAAAAGTCTGCCAAACTTTATGGAGGGCCATAAAATAGGAATCGGGTGACAAGATTTTTGGTATAGATTGGTCTAGTTATTGCGATTTTGGAATGTCATTCAAACTCTGAAGAGGAGTAATGACCCTGGGCTGTTCTCTCTGTTGCTATATACATAAAGATACGCTGCAGCTGCAAATGTAAGGGGTGTGGGGGATTCAGAGTTTTGTGGTGGGAAAAACAAAGTGGTCCTCTTAAGGATTCTATTGAATGCCAATCCACATCCACTTACCTCTAAGAAAGTTTGTGCTAACACCACTACACAAAGACTGAAGAAAAAGGTTCACAAACTACACAAAGATTGAAGAAAAAGGTTCACTATTAAATATTAATCACTACTAAGTATAGAGTTGCCCATTTCCAGCAGTTGGATCAAGACCTAACAATGGCATGAACCCCACCAGGAATTTAAATGAAGGACGACATCCATTTTCACTTCACAACCCTAACCACTCCTGGAGGATGTGGTATTCACTCTAATCTACATGGATCTGTACAACCCTAGACTATACACTTTATTTCCTGGAAGATGTCATGTTTCTGTTCCGATTAAAACTGAAAGTTTATCGGAAATAAAAAGACTCATGCTTGTCCACAGGATTGGCCTCTATTTGGCAGAAGGAATTAGGTCTTCAGCACCAAAACCAGACTCAGGAACATCATCGTCAGCTACCATCCAGTGTAATTTAGGTCCCTGAACATAATTTCACCATGAAATCAGACCATGACATTAGGAAATTATTAAGCACATCTCCATGGTAAAAAGCCCACCTTTCCTTTTCGAATGATTTTTGCGTAAGGTCCTGTCATATCAACTACAGTAGAAGGATCAGCCACTCTTACTCCAGCGTCAACAACAAAATCAAGGCCCTGCAATTGTCAAGAAGACATCCCAAAAGTCGAAGAATATAGTCGATTATAATCCTCCAAATACTCCACCAAGAAAAAACAGAGAGCCATGCAAACTCAAGTATAGATTTATGAAACGTATGTCAAGAAAAAAGGACGAAAGGAACAAAAGGAAGTAAAACAAAATGCATATCGAAGCAAAACACCAGTGTCACGGAACAACCAAAGAAGCTAATTGCAGCTAATTATCAGTCATACAAACAGATTAGACTTCTAAATACCGTACCTCTGGTCCATATGTTTCAGCTATTACAACTGGATCTATCATCCACTCATTTTCCTTGGGCGACTTAACACTGATACAATGAGCACAAATATAGTCTGAGAACGTAGCAATCACTTTTTGGGGAATCAAATTATGGTATTCAATTTGATAAAGCTGTAATTGCAGAAAATTGAAAAGTTTTAACAAAAAAAAACTTGCATCCTGAAAATTGATAAGCATGTCAAAGCAACCGACCTTGTGGACATAAGAGGCGCATCCATCTTCTCTAGTATTGCCTGACATATGGCATCATCAGGCACACGGACACCTACGTTTTTTCTTGAGGCATATTTGGCATTTGCAGTCCCATACCTAATGCACTGTTTAGGTAATGCTTTGCTTGCAGTTAGGATTAAAGTGTACTGTCACATGAAAGCATGTTTCAGAGTCAAAATTAATGTTCTAAAAATAAGAGGAGCCTATTTTATCCCCGGGTCACTTGAATTACAAGATCTCCATCAGGAATCATAGCTCACTCTCAATTTCACCTTGTTCAAACAAAAGAAAGCTACAGAATCAATAATACACTCTGATATTAAATCTCACAAGAACACAGAGAAAGCAAAACAAACTCAAGATGGTCAGCAGGATGTATCATAATGTTTCTATTATGAAGGGTAACAAATACAAGTGGGACATTAGTAGGAAGTAGAAACGCATAAATTAGCCAGGAGAGATGGCATTGACTGTTAATCTCTGGTAACGTTGCGGTCAATTTTTACCCAACTTATAATCCATAGCAATTACACATCATTCATTCGATGGTTAAGTTCCTACTGGTATGCTTAAGTGAATCATTTAGAATCCTTACAGGCCCAGGTAAGCAATGCTTGACAGCTCGAAATATATTTGCATGGCCTTGACCATCACCGCGGGGGAATCCAGTTGTATAGGTATCTATATCTCTCAAAGAGTGGCATAAGATGCTAAGGGGCTGCAATGATGACATGGTATTAAAATTCAGATACAATATTAAACGGAAAAAATCATAATGCAGCCAATGATATCAATGAGGATCGTGAGACGTGAATTTGCATCACCACAAAGAGTAAGACTTCAAATACGATGGCTATTCAATGTCAAGACAGAGATTCTCTTGAAGCAGATAGCATTTCAGGTCTGTTTCTTGCCTTGGAAGGTTCTATGTTTTTAATTCTGTAATGAGAGAAAGAAAATACAAGCCAGAGGTCACCCTCATAACTGAGAAAATAATCAATTAACAATAAAGGGCCATATTTTAATAGCAAAATAACACTACCTACCTACGAAGTCTTTCGATGGCTGAGTGGCTCTTTAAATGACAAACTATTGCATATCTAACAACCAAAAAAAAGAAATAAACGACGTTAAGATTGAAACATTATACTTCAGCTTCATAATGATGGCTGAAATGATTCATTATTGTAAAACATAAAAAGCAATTAAATGAAGGACTCTGAGAGCAGTCACCAATTTCGGAGCATGTAGGATATGCAATCAGGACTAGCAAAACCACATAAATTCATACTCAATGTCCACACCCAACCAATCTTGAAGATATTCATCATCAGATACAATAAGAATACATAGGGTGGGTAGAAGGCAGAAAATAAAGACAAGGTACATACACCGTATCTGTAGGAATGACACCTACAGCTCCCTGTTTTAAAAGTTCAATGATCGGATCCAATTTCCAACTGTCTGCTCCGGATGGATCTGCTTCAACATAGAGCATGCCATCCTCCTGATGTTATCACATCCATAATGAGCGATATAATGTAGTTGTCTAGATACGCAAATCTATTTAGTTAACATCCTCCATTACGAGCAGAGTTTGGAGGAAAAAAAGAAGACGAAGACCGTAGATACCGAGCATTAACAGAGAGAAATTAATTCTAAAAAAAGAAGTCCATTCAGTCAGAACTCCATAGTTCACAACTGTCACTGTACTGACAGAGAATAAGTTGGGAGCTTACAAAGAGACCAAACAAGCATAAAAGAAAAACAACGGGAAATTAGCTGTGCTTAATGACTCGGAAAGGCATTTCAAAGGAACGAATTAAAAGTACGAACTAATGGGTTCTGCTGAAGTTCTGTATGTAGTCGATTCAGAGCTAGTCAAGCCGGAATTCCAACTATTTTGTTGTTGAATGCGATTTTGGATTACATAATATACACTCTGAAAGTTAAACCAACAAGCATACAAGATGTAATAATCTTGAGACTCTAAAATCATAAAAATTTAATCCTTGATCAAATTAACATAAAAGAAGCAGTCTTCATTTTTTAATAACCCCAGCTCCAAAAAGAGAAGAAGAAGAGAGACCACCTTGAAGAAACGTTGAGATGAGTATTTGAGACGCTTGGGGCTTCTCTTGACAGCCATCATCAAAACACGAAGAGGGCGAGAGCAATTGGGATTATAAAAGGAGAGTCTTGATGGAAATGAAGCAAAGTGTTTCCTCTGTGACAGTGGTGGAGGTAAAGAGAGGGAAAGCATACACTGTAACTTGTTGGTCTCTGCCATTGTTGGCTTGTTCTTAGTTTTGGGGGATCACTGCTATCTAGAACTGCGTGTGTGTGTATATATATATATATATATATACACAGAAGTTAATGTTTATATTCGATTAACATAAACTCATAATTAGAAAGAGATCAACAGAGATGCCAACATCACAGAACGACGGAGATGATGTCACTATGAATGTGATCGCTTTGTTTTTTCTGCAACGAGCCAACGACGAAGAAAAATTCTGTCTTTCATGCCAAAATCAATTTAGTACTAACTAGTATCGAGCTTAATAAAAGTGGAAACTTGGGCTGACTTCAAGAAATCGTAGTTTATCTTGGTTAACAAAGATGGTCAAAGTATGATCCATCCCCTGTAATGAATCGACTTTATTCTCTTTCGTTGTTTTTTAAGGTTGTCGTCAAATTTAATTGTAACTAATAAGCTTGATGTTTTAACTAACTAATTAGTTCACTTCAAATGATGTTTGTTACATCTGTTTTAGTTAAAAATGTGGCAAGACATCACATGAAGATGCTCCAGACCTAAATACATTTCTCAGGTGACAATTTTCTAGACCACCATTCACATATAAGAAAAAGAAAAAGTGAAGCCATGCCATGCCATGACATGCATTGGGCGCCTTAGGTGACAAGAAAGAACTTAATAATGGATGTAATACCACATACCCATAAATAGATTCATAAAAAGAATTAACTCATTTATCAGATTTAATAAAGATCCAGGAATATTGCTGAGCCCCAAAGTTACATGTCAATGAAAGATCATGTCTTTCTCAGTCTTCTGCATCGATCCGCCTGCTCAAATCTCTGATGGGTGCTCCAACTAATCCAAGCTGACGTTTTATCTTATCTAGGAGGAGTAGGAGGAGGTGGAGGCATCTGAGATTTTGCAAACCCAATCCAAGTGACAATGCCAACGGCAAGAATTATCCATCCAAATATGTCATACTTTAGATCACTACTTTTCTTCTTCTTCGGACTCTGAGACAGGAACGGAAACAGTTAAAATCCAGATTGACAGGTGAATTTGACCTCGAAGCACATAATAGATGGTTTTCCGGCCATAAAACAAAAAGAATATTGAAAAGCACACCTAAATCCCTCTCTCCCACACACATGGCACAATCTTGTTAAATTGTAGATATTCATCAAGATGCCCACAACTCAGGAAAAAAAAAATGCATACTATATGGCGTTCTAGCAAACTAACACAACATGCATATAAACTACAATAACAGCATGAAGTGTTTATGCCTACAAATACGTTTACCTACAACATAAACCAAGTAATGAAATTTCTAGTTCAGCTGGTGTATAAATTTATTTCCCAGTTCCTTTTGGTAAGGGTATACAATCTCCCCACATTTGTGGAAAGTTCCAATGGACTCTATTGAAATATATCAATGGTCAGATAAAAGTTGGCATTGCCACTAGAAACGCATCAGATAGTTCCTGAGTAACAAAATGAGAGATAAAGCATAGGGGCAGTTTACCTTTGCACTCGATGCAGTAGATGGTCCAGATGTTGGTGCAGCCCCCATTACCTGTTGAACTAAGCCACGCTTATGAATCTCGGCATGCAGTTCTGGAGCCTGAACAGGAAAGGACAAATTTTTATGGCACAAACCCAATACAAATGACTCATTTGACAGCACTGACATTTCAAGTTAATGGCAACAATCAAAAATCTATTTTTTCATTAACCAAAGATAGCAAATTGCACATACTACAACCCCGCACTTCTCAAAATTTTAGGACTAACTCTGAACCTCAACCAGTTGAAAATGTGTAAAACATCTACAATAAAGTGGCTAAATGTTTAAAAAGCAGTAATTGACAGGTGTTTATAGATTTTGATCACACCATAGCAAGCTGATCAAGGAGCATAAACATCCACTTTTTTGGGAACCTTGGTAACTAGAAAAATCAAACAGTTAAAATACAAAAAATGAACGTATTCATGGATTCTACTCTCTTAGAGTTCCTGATATAATCAACAAGCCAGCTAAATATGGTTGTGCATAAGTAGAACCATATGTTACTTTTGAGAACTTGAATGAAGATAGCTCCAAATTTTCATTATCGAAACGGCAAAAAATTAAAAATCACACTTTGGCATTCTTAAGTCCCCCCAACACATGAAAAGAATGATAAGGAACAACATATACCTTAGAAGTGACTTCCAAAGACTTCATATAAAGTTCATTCCCTGGATCCTACAAGAGAGGAAATTATCATGATCAAGCATCTAGAGTACCAAACAGAAAATAACAGCAAGATTATAAGATTTTGATTAAGGATTTTGAATGACGAATACTTCGTCAACAGCTTGTTGGAAGTAGACAGACGCTTTTTCAAAAGAGTCCTCAGCTTCATCCTGATCAGGGGTCAAAAATCCCAAAGAAGTATGGGCATTTCCCAGGCACCATATTGCATCATGTTTCTTGGGATCAATTAGCAATGCTTCCTCCAGCTTTGAAATCCCCTCTACGTGATTAAATGACAGCAATTAAGAAATCATTTTACCAAGGAAAATCAGTCCTTTTGGATCATGCTACCCACAAAATAGAGACAACCCAATGCATATTATCACCACTCATCCTTCCATACCCAATATTATGAAGAAAAATATAATCAATCCAGATGGCATGACTTATCAAATAGTTCAATTTATAGAAACCTTTAGCAACTCTAATAGCATATTAAAATGGACCTAGAATCATCTTCTTTGAATCTTGCATACTCTGAAATTGAGCCAATTCCAGCAATGCTCCTCCCCATCTTGTTAGGTTCTGCTCATAATCAAAAGGTATAAAAATTTCAATTTCCTAACATAAAATTCATAGAAGCAGAGCATAAAAAACAAACTGACAAATTCAGACTTTCACTTGTAAAAGTTATCCGCGTTGGTATGAAGGAATTCTTTTTCTTTATTAAGGAAACAAAAATTGATATATACGACAAGCAGCTTAACCGGAACCGCTAAAAACCTCCAAACTTCAATGTTCGATTTCTCATTAACAAAATACCAAACAATAGGGAAATGACTCAAGCGCTTTTTCTCTCCATGAGAAATAAAGTTACTTAGCAATAAAAAGCAACCCACTGTAGAAGAAGATTAAAGACTGCTTATTTAGCATCTGAAGCACAAGTAAAATCAATCACAGGAGAGAAATCTAAGAGCTGAAAACTGACATCAGTATCAAGAGGGTTCTTAACGTAAGCAGCCTCGGCGGTTTTGCGGGCGTGCTCAAAGAACAATATCCTGTCGAAATCACTCGGCATCTCCATGACGTTCGAACAAATCTATACACTACACAATGAAATCGAATAGTCTAAAATCGGTATGAAGAAACCGACCATTATATTTATAGGTTTTGTATGAATAAACTCTTTTTATAAGGGGAATTAAAATAACTGCAGGGAGGTTTAATCGGATGTTATTAACGTAACGTAATAAAATAGAATGTAATATTTTTTTATCCTTTAAAATAAAGATTTATAACGAAGATTTATAGTAGAATAGATTGGAATATGATAAAAAGGGAGAGTTTTATATTACATCTTATTTTATTTTAATTAGTAAAAATAAATTACCTCTAAATCAGAGGGGTTTATAATAGAATATAAAATGATAAACAACATTTCACTATATTATATTATGAACCCTTCTTTTAAACAAT
>JANQAP020000246.1:1207173-1219178 GCA_026874005.2 Erythroxylum coriaceum
TCTAAATAATAACATTAGTTTTAACATATTGTGTGTGTATATATATTAATAAATAAGTACTAGTTTCAAAACTTTAAATTATATAATTATCTATTTAAATAAAATATAATAAATTTAATATTATATAAGAGATTCATCATCATCATCGTTACATCCAATTCGAAATCCCGTAATAAAGTGGGGTCTGAAGAGGTCTGATAGTATGCAGCCTTACCCCTACATAATAAAGAGGCTGTTTCTAACAGATCCACATGCAGATATGACAATAAAAGAGCGATACAGGTTAAAGAGTAAATAAATAAAACTAACACGTAAATTATTATGTAAATAAAATTAGCTAACATATTGGACTCAAATATTCACCAAGAATATCTCTCAACAGGTATATATGTAAATATATTAGTATCCTCCTACGAATGAAATATCTTACTTCCTAATATATGAAATATGGATCCCCATGATTTAAAGATTCAAATTGTTTCAAACTTTCCAACAAGTAAGACAAGAACATAACTCTAAATTTAAAAATATAAATCAAAATTAGAAAATGAAAACTAGAAATCATAAAGAAAAGGTTTTCATTGTCTCCATTCATTCCCTCTAAATTATAAATGTATGTTTGAGTGACCGCCTTAACATATTTTAAGACATGTACAAGCAGTTTTGTTTTTAAAGATAACAAAAGAGATTCTACTTGGTATAAACCCGTGCACATGTAGAAACATTGAATGTCTCCAGCGTACCGGACATAAAGAGTACGTGGCGCTGGCAGCTAATACTATAAATTTTGACACAGCTGTAGAAAAGTGTACTCTGACTACTTGGGTTATACTATTATAACAACTTACTTCTGGTTCTTGGTATCGAAGTTGTTGTTTGCAATGGATGTGGACCTATGCTAAGAAACAATAATAATAACAAAGTGCAAAAAGTTATGCAAAGGAAGGGTAGCTGAAGAAAAATGATTTGCCAGCTAATTTTAGACAACTTTTCACTCTTTTCTCGCATTTTCCTCGCAAACCCTTTATTCCCAGAGAAGACAAATTACCTAATGAAGTCTCTATTGGGGTGTTTTCGGAATACTAAACGAGGAAAAAGTCGGTCGTTTGAATGTCTCCCATCTTCTCATCGTCTCCGTGTCGTCTCCCGTGAGTAAATTTAAGTACTTTCCTTCTTTCGCTAAATTTCTCTGAATCCCCAAATCTAGGGCTCTCTCTTCTATTCAGGTAAACTGCTTTTTCTCCCCGAAGCCTCTAATTCACGTCAAAGCTTCAATCTTGACTGCTCACTTGGCTGTACCGATTGTTTCTCTTCTTTATCTGTCCAATGTTATTGTTTTTAAAATGTCGGTTCTGAGTTTTAGATGGTAAATATGTTTTCTTTACCTTTGAATTGAATTAATTGTTAGGTTTAAGGAAATGAGAGCAGTGTTTATGCTAGTTCCACATAACGGTTTTTTGAGAATTTATTAATTTTTATCGAAAGTTTTAATCTCGTGTTCTATGTTCTTTTTAACTTGATAACTAAAAACAAATGACTTTGCCTTTATGTATATTCTCATCGAGTTGCTGTGTTTCATCTAAAAAAATGGGTCTTCTTTACTTTATGCGGAAGTGCGAGTTGGTTCATTGTTTCAATAGTTGACTCAGTTGCGCTGAGAGCGTAGAAAAAATATACGTTTTAAGGGTTGAGGTAGATTTTGAGCTTTGCTTGGATCTGGTTATGGCCGTTAGTCATTTTATTTTAAAGGCGCAGAAGGCAAAGACTCGGTCTTCGCTGTTTTTAACAAGGTTTCTTGATGGGACTAATGGGATCTACATTTTACAACTTCAAATTTCTGTCTTTTAAGTAGAATCTGGACATGGTTATAATTAAGAGAGCCCTTATGTATAATATGGTAATCAGTTATAACTTTCCACTTGTTTTTCCCTATTTTGTGAACCATTTCTCGAGTTATATGTTTACGACGTGTACCTTATTGATGTGTTTTCAGGGTTTGAATGATGGACATGCACAGCTTCTGGCAGTTGGGTGATGACCTTCGAGGGCAGTCAAAAGTTACTGAGGATCATAAGTGGTTGATGGCTGCTTCTAAATTGGCTGAGCAGACAAGGACAAAGAGTGAACGTGTGAATAACCTTGATCTTTCAAAAAGCATGGCCGAGATCAGACCAAGGGATAAGCTTGGTTTCCAGGAAGATAATAAGTTTGAGAGCCTTAACTTCAATATATTGAATTTGGATTCGAAGCTGGCCGAAAATGTGAGCAAAAGTTCCTTGAGGAACTCCGTTTTTAACATGAATGCTGTGTACCAGAAATGCAACATAAACAGCCTTGGAAATCTGACAGGCAACAAGTATAGTGGCAACATTCAGGAGCACAACAGCAACAACAGCAGCAATAATAACAATAACATTGAGAGTAATAATGCAGCTGATAAAAGGTTCAAGACTTTACCAGCTACAGAGACACTTCCACGAAATGAGGTTCTTGGAGGATATATTTTTGTCTGTAACAATGACACTATGCAGGAAGACTTAAAACGCCAGCTTTTCGGTACTTACTATCTCCTCTTTTTCCCTTTCTATACCTTCTTGGTATTCCCTTTTCCTGTAAGGAAATTTGGTCTGTCATGATGGGCACTGGGCAAAATTGGCCATCAGCGCTTGATGAATCTGATTTGATGAAACAATTTGTTATGCTTTTCCTAGTTTCGCTAGAAATCAATTAGGAGACCTTGTATTGATTTTGTTCAGAAGTGATTCAACTTTTACTTGGATAATATCCATGTATGACTTTGAATTGGTTTTGTTTCACTTCCATCTTTTTTGTGCAGATTAATCTTATTATTCTTATCCTCACTTGATAGGTTTACCTCCAAGATACAGGGATTCTGTTCGGGCCATAACTCCTGGTCTGCCGCTCTTTCTATACAACTATACTACCCATCAATTGCATGGTATTTTTGAGGTTTGTTCTCAAATTTAATACAATCTTATGAAGTAGTTTCCACCGATATACTTCAGGGTATTGTGTGGTTCTTTCTGATTCCATCGACTTTCTTCCCATCAGTTTCCCAATTGGCAGTTATTAATTTGGAAAATCTTAGTTAACATCTGGTTTTTCTCCTTAACAAAGCCCAAATTGAAATTTTATCATCAATTATTTGGAAAGCATGCACTTATTTTAACTTAACTTGAAAAGATTTGAACATTTTATGTTTTCATTTGCTTGTGTGTAGGCATCAAGTTTTGGTGGTTCTAACATTGATCCAACTGCTTGGGAAGACAAAAAGTGTAAAGGGGAGTCCAGATTTCCTGCTCAGGTAATTATCAGATTTTCCAGAGGAGGTAAGTTATTTTGATGCTACGCTTGTTATAGCTGGTTCACACACTATTTCCTATGGATAGGTGAGAATCCGTGTTAGAAAACTTTGCAAGCCTTTGGAAGAAGATGCTTTTAGGCCTGTCTTGCATCATTATGATGGCCCCAAGTTCCGTCTGGAACTTTCAGTCCCAGAGGTACGAAAAGGTTCACATAATGTTGATTATCCTCAATAAATTTTAGTTCTATTCATCTGCACTTGCGATCTATTAATATTTTTTCTTTTATGATGTTGCTGCAGACCCTGGATTTATTAGACCTTTGTGAACAAGCGGGCTCAACTGCCTAAGTAATCCGTTTCAGAATGTTTAATCTTATAGGCCTTGTGGGGCATGTAAGTTGCCTGCTTTTCATAGATTATCCTTAGAGCGCAAGCTTGGGGTTTTGTGTCCGGTTAGATGAATCTCCGTGGGAAAAGTAGGGATGTCGTGTGAATCAGCTGAATAAGTATATCTGTCTCGTGAGTATGCTTGTGAAGCTCTGCCGCTTGTTAAGCTTTGCCTTTATGTCTGAATAGCATTGTAAACAAGACTGGCGATCTGTAAAAGAGAATTATAAAGGTTATGGTGCCGTGTAACAGTTAGGTCCTCCCAAGTGCGAGGCCCTGGCGTCCTTTTTTTCTGCATATGAACCGAGCATGTAATTTGCTGGTGTGGTATCATCCTTTCGAGTTGTTTCTACTGCTTGACCTAAAAATCTATTGCTACTTGTCGCCCTCACCAAGTAGAAACTAGGATCTGCGATGTCTGTTTCTTTTTTCAGGCGAACAAAACGAGTGAGAATCCTTTCGTTTATTTGAACAGAAGCAAAACCAGTCGTCTCTCCACATCAAGGTGGAAAGTGATTCCATTTTATTCAACAATAAGCTTGATTTCCTCTTAGACAACTGTCTGTGAGTTTCAACGAGAAAGGTGTGATGCCAATTCATCTGACAGAGCCTTCACTGGCTTGGGCAGGGAAGGCTGCAAAAACGAAGTACAAAATATCTTTGAGACAGACAAATTGACGCAATAAAAAATTGAACAAGTTTAGGTTCCAAATGCTGTAACGATGGTTAAGAAGTGCCAACTCAAAAAGCAAAGAAACTAGTATGCCATGCCAACTACAGAGCCCACAACCTTAGGAAGGTAGCAAGACTTTGAAGACAATCTGGACAAAAATGTGTGTTATAGAAAAGTATTTTAATTGGAAAAAGTACAACCGAAGATAGAAAAACTATCACATAGACTAGTGACACGTATGAATCATTGTCCCATCCCGATAAAAAGCTTTGATCCCAAAGGACCCAATCCACCACTACATGGTGTGTGGGTCCCAACAAATAGGTGGTGATTGATCGGGCTGGTTGGGGCTTCGTTCATTTCACATTCACCTTTGGCTGCGCTCCTCGTCACTCGTTAACATTTCCACCACCAGACATCCAGCATCCTTCCTTGAAGTTCTCTCCTTTACATTTGTTTTCCATGGTTATTGATATTGAATATAATTCATCATCTTTTGCATACAAACCTTAAACCAGGAAAGAATCTTTGAGAATGCCGGGACTCAGAGCACCTTCGGATTACTCGGAAGAACCTCCTCGTCACCCTTCGCTCCAAATCAACGCCAAGGCCAGTTTTTGTTCTACTTCTGCTCAAAGCATACGTTAATGTTTTGAATAAAATCATGCTTCTCCTTTCTGAGTTTTTCCCAGTTCGTTTTTCTGTCTTTTCCCCCCAAAAGATTGTTCAATTGATGATGTTCGATTGTAATCTTTTGGGGCGCTTTATTGGTTCACTGCTTTATTATTATCTGTTATGCAGTTGACAGTCTTGTTTCTGATTTTGGTTTGCTTTGTATTGTTGTCTTGAGCTGCCAAGGTTGACGATGATTTTCATATGAATTTTCCGAGTTGGGATTTTCTGTTGTTGAAATATACATGCTTTTTGATTATTTAACCGTTCAGAAATGACCTTCCTTCAGTTTATACGCTAATCACTGTTACTTTTGGAAAGATTATCTTTGAGGTCAAAACTGAATACTTTCCTGGAGGTTTTGGCTTTACTATGTATGTCCATCGGCGTAATCTTTTGTTGATTTTTCATCTTATTCTTCAAACAATTGATTGGAGACTTTGCTAAACTCTTGTACAGCAACCTTTCAACGCCGAGCCTCCTCGCTCAGCATTGATTGGCTCCTACTTGACACCCGTGGATTTGTTTTACAAGAGAAACCATGGACCCATCCCTGTTGTTGACGACATTGAAAGGTTGGGCATCAACTTCCTTCCCATTTCTTCTTGTCTTAAACTTCAACATTCTAAAGCTGGTTTTGCTGCCTGTTCTCCCCATCAGATATTCTGTTTCCATCCGTGGTCTAATTGACAACCCCAGAGAGCTGTTTATGAGAGATATCAGGTGAGTTTGCGCTGATTTTTAAGTTGCTTTTGTACCTTAGGATGCTGTAAACAGTTGCATATATTGTTAAACGACAGGATGCTTCCAAAATACAATGTCACTGCCATATTACAGGTATGCTATGCAATGCCGCTCTGTTGGATTATGCTTGATAACTCATTATGATGGAAACCTTCTGTTTCAGTTAATATTGCCATTCATTTGAATTGTATGAGATTTTCAGTGTGCTGGTAATAGAAGAACTGCCATGAGCAAGGTGAAGACAGTGAAAGGAGTTGGCTGGGATGTTTCTGCTATTGGAAATGGTTTATTTTCTGAATTTTATGAATTAACCATTTGTATATCCTTTCTCAATGTAAATGCTCACGCTTCTTGTTGTTTTGTTTACCTGATTAATTTTTTATGTTTAATACCAAAAAACTTTAGAATGGTTCGCATAGATGCTTTTGGTAGTTGTTATGTGGATGGATCAGTTTACTCAAACTGGTTTAGATTCAGACTGTACATGTGACTTGCTGACTATATATCAGAAAATACTAAGGCTATGTTTGGTTAGACGTAAGGTTTTTAATGAAATGGTTTATAATGGAATGGAATGTAAATGGATGTAATATTAGAAAATTGTTGTTTGGGAGGGATGAAAGGGTTAATAATGCAGTATAGTGAAATGTTGTTTGGAAGAAGGGTTTATAATATAATATAGTGAAAAGTTGCTTATCATTTTACATTCCATCCTAAACCCTCCAAATCGGAGGTTTCTCATTTTTACTGTTTATGATGGAATGAGATATAATATGAAACCCTCCTCTTCCATCCCATCTCATCCCATTCCATTCTATTATAAACTCTCCTTCTAAATGATAGAATAATATTTCATTCTATTCCATTCCATTAATAAACTCCCAACCAAACATAGCCTAAAGATAAGAAAATAAGAATCTGTTAAATTGTTATATAGTTTAAGTCATTGAACTGGAGAGACCTTGGTCCCTTCCAGAAATATTTCACATATCATATTTCTAATATCTGAGCATGTACCAGCTGTTTGGGGTGGTGCCAAATTGTCTGATGTTCTTGAACTTGTTGGCATATCCAAGTTGGTTAGTACCACAAAATCAGGTGGTAAACATGTTGAATTTGTAAGCATCGATAAGTGTAAGGTATGAATGCTGCCTTTTCGTAATGATCTTTGGTGACTCTTTTATTTGCCTAGTTACCTTTGTGGTTGGAAATTTGAATTGTTTATTGCCTATACTTCTCACTTTGACTATTGAAATGTGTAGGAGGAGAATGGAGGTCCTTACAAGGCATCAATCCCTCTTAGTCAAGCCACAAACCCTGAATCTGATGTTTTGCTTGCTTACGAGATGAATGGAAACGTTAGTAATTGTTCCTGATTTGAACTTGATCCCCCATAGTTTAATTTTGTACCAGGAATCATATGATGGAGGCGACTGTGCTGTTTTATTTTTCTTTCAAACAAGTTGCATTTTCAATGCTTGAATTGCATTATGCAAGGGAAATAATATTTTGTTTTATGTCTCATGGGATTTAAGAAATGCTCTTGTGAAACAACATATTTTCTCTTGTTGGAGTTTTACTTCTTAGAGTTGGGTTTTTTGGAGCTCTTCAAATATGTTATGATGGATTAGTGTGTAATGATCAAAAGTCAGTGTGGTTGCCGGATATTGGTCTTATTTAAATTAATTTTTATCGTTGTTACTACTTTATTTCTCACAGTAAGATGTGAGATGTTGTGTACTTTTACTTTTATGGACATATACGCTTAGAATTTTTTGGACGAAGAAACTAAAATCGTTAAAGGCACAGACATTCTGTCAAAAGCTATGAGTTCCCCAGATGTCAAAATGATCAAGAATTGCTTTCTAAAGTTGTTCTGTTATTTTCATCAGAATGTCATGAGCTCTTTTAAAGACATTCTGCTCTTGTTATACTAACAATATACTGCTGATAATGTAGTTTCCTATTGACCGCTAAATATTAACTTTATTACTTTGCCCATGCCAAAGCCTTTAAACAGGGACCATGGTTATCCAGTAAGAGTGGTTGTACCTGGTGTTATTGGTGCCCGTTCCGTCAAATGGTTGGATCATATTAACATAATTCCAGAAGAATGCCAGGTTGAGAATAAACATCTATTGCTAAATTAAGTTTGAAATTTAATTGCATCTTCCATTCCATTTATCATATGATAGAATTCACCTTGGTTTCTTCTCAGGGCTTTTTTATGCAAAAGGATTACAAGATGTTCCCTCCATCAGTGAATTGGGATAACATCAACTGGTCTACTAGGAGGCCACAGATGGATTTTCCAGTCCAGGTAATTCCTTTAGGCTTTATATCCAAGAAGGTTTTTCATTCTTCGTTTGCATTTGATAATAGTTTTTATATTCTGCTTAACAGTGTGTGATCTGTTCTTTAGAGGATGTGGCCTCAGTAAAACCCGGGAAGGTTAGTTTTTTTTAGCTTAATAAGTACTGATTTTATGTCTGCCATGATTCGTCAGATGACTTCAACCAATTTTTGGTCTTTACAAATTTTGATTGATGTTTATTATTGGTGCTGAAATATAATACTACTCAAATATGTTGGTCTTTTCAGCTTTGGATTAAATTTGCAACATAGTGTGTGTAACTTTTATAGGTTAAAGTTAGTGGATATGCAGCATCAGGAGGTGGACGAGGAATTGAGAGAGTAGATGTGTCTGTTGATGGTGGCAAAACCTGGGTGGAAGCCTCACGATACCAAAAGCCTGGTGTACCTTACGTTGCAGATGATATGGGCAGTGACAAATGGGCTTGGGTGCTTTTTGAGGCCACAGTTGATGTCTTGAATAACACGGAGATTGTGGCAAAAGCAGTAAGTGACATCCATCATTGGGTTTTTCTTGCATTTGAAGCACCAAATACACCACTTATTGCTGTTGCATATTAGCTCAACAAATTGCGCTAGCAATTTTGAGATCTTGTAAATTAAGAAAATGAAAACAAATGATTAGGTTGATGGATGGTTGAGAGTAGAAGAAATTATGAGTTAATCGAAAAACTCCAGAGAAAATTACAGTACAGTGCAGGACACTGCAAATGAACGGAGAGAACATAAAAGGACCGTTGGCTTTGAAGAAGATAAAAGCTCTTTAATGTGTCAATTCAACTAGGCTGCCATACTTACTAACGTAACCAGTCCCATGTTTGTTATCAAATATGTAATTGTCTGAGTTGTGAAGTTTCTTCTTTTCATCATGTAAAGGTGGATTCAGCAGCAAATGTACAACCTGAATATGTTCAGGACATTTGGAATTTGAGAGGGATACTGAACACGTCATGGCACAGAGTTCAAGTCCGAGTTCGTCACTCAAATATGTAGGCGTAGTTAGCTCAATCCCATTTGGAATGTTGTGCTTGCAAGATTAATGTCTCAAAGCTTGATATGTTGTTTCAACTTCTCTTTCCTTGCCTCCTGCTTGCTAGTGAGAGCAGTAGATGTAGCTTCCTGTTAATTTTGTTGACAATCTACATTGAAACCTTTGCATAAGTGTTGGTAAATTTTTGCGAAATTTGTGATCCTGTATTACTGGTGTCTAGTATTCATCCCTACTAGTTAATCAAATGGATACTTTGAGGGAAGTTGGGTGTTCATTACTGGCTTTTAACTAAACTTAACTTTAAAAGACTGGAAGATCAGTGACAATGGAGATGAAGTATAAGTTTGAAAAACCGGTGAGATGAATATGTTACATTTTACGAGATATCCAGTTCATATTAGGAGCAGGGTGTGGCTTATAACTGAAGAGAAGCAAGTACTATTGTTTAGGACATCTTAAACTGAAAATTTCCAATCACAAAGCATAGAGTTTAATGTTTTATGACATTTTACCTAGTATTACGTATAGAATTTATTTAGAATGCACGAAGAAGAATCAAGTTCATATGAATTCAGGACACAATTACTTGTTTTATGAGCCGTGTGAAGCAGTTGAAAAGGAGTCGAAGATGGACCACAGACATCGACATGTGCGTTAATAAACTTAACATCTCACATCCAACGCCAATTTTTCTCCGAACCTCATCCTCTGGATTACACTTAAAAGCAAACACCTAAACTTGTCTGCCTCATTCGAGGCATTGCACATGATTCAACCATGATGTGACATTACAAAGGTACGTGTAGTTGGCCCATCCAATATCATTTATCAGTAGAACCTTTTGTGCTCTAAATCTTTGGATTAATGTCTCCATAATCATGTTTAATATTTTTCTGTTTTTAATTTATTCAGTTGGGTGGCTGGTGAAGTATGACACATCCATTGTCAATAATTCACACAAGATAAAATATGAGTCCAATTATTAACATCCTTTGCACGTCATGTTCATACATCTATAGCAAAATGTAATTTCGAAATTAAGCATTACAAGAATGATTATCATGTAGTTAACTTCAGAATAAGGGAGTCTATTTGTGATAAATGGGAAGTAATTAGTATCTTATGCAATCATTCAATTTCAACAATTATTTTAGAGAGTAAAGATCAGGAAAAATATGCTCATGACTACTCTTCGAAATCTGTAAATTCAGTTCTCAGTGAACAATTTTGGCTAGTATTTAAAGAACAACATGAATGTTTTATAAATCCTCTAGCATATAAGAAGAGAATATGAAAGGAAAACAGAAGAAGAAGAAGAAGAGAATCAGAGAACTGAGGGAAAAAGAAAGGCTGTCAATCAAATATGAGGAAAATGTCAATTGTAGTAAGTGTAAAAATTGGGCATAATTAAAGAACATGGACCATGATTGAATCATAAGAGTTAAAGTCATCTTAGAATCAACCTTTATAAATGATAAGCTTCTTTTTATAACAAGTGATAGGACCATATTTTGTATGTTTGTTCCAAACTGAAGTGGTATAATACATGGCTCTAACCACATATTGCATAAACAACAGACGATTTACATGTGTTTGATAAATATGGTTAAAAACCGAAAAGAAATTTGCATATGGGACTACCCATAAGGTCACAAATACAAAAGATGCTACATATAAGGTTGTCCCAAAAGTCATCAATACAAAAGATACTATACATGGGGCTGCAAAGATACTATACGTGGGGCTGCATAAAAGTTAATAAATACATATCACTATACATATTGTATGAATCAAATAATATCTTCAATGAGATGTGATATAAAGTGAGCTACCCCTTTTGCTTTCTATTATAACTAAGAATTATCCTCTTACTTCTTTTCACATTATTCCCCTAAATCATTAAGTAGCAAATATAAGGCATGCCTCTTAGCTCTATAAGATCTAAGGTCTAAAATCTTTTGTTGGTCATCTCATAAAACAAATCCTTTTAACCTTAAAATATGCTAACTAGGACTACTTTTGAAGTTTGATATATGCTTATTGGCAATGCAATGGTAATCATCTTCTTATTATCAAATGTTCAACCACAAGAATGGTTGTTTCGGAATGTTTGGATTTGAAACACATGTCCATTTTGTGTAAGGCTTTTATGTTTACTCCATTCATTTCTTTCTACATTTTGTAGTAGCCTTAGCCTTTCATGTTTATATACACACAGTCAAATCTTATTTGGATACTCATGTTCCTTAAAACTTTTCTAAAAGTTTTCACATAATATATAAAAAATCATTCCCTACTTTAGAATAACTTTTCCATCATTTGAACTTTAAATAATGAAATAAGAATATTTTGGCTTCTTCCTCTTTTCATCTAAACTTCCTTACAATCTATCATTATTTTTGTCATCAACTTCAATCTCATTATCCCCTAAATCAATATTTTCAGCACTCCTGAACCACTTACTCATATTAGGCAATTCTTCTTATATGCCACATTCAAATATATCTTTTATAATTTGTTCACTTGAATATATCCAACTCACTGAAATCTGTTGACTTGTTATCATTATACGTTAGGTCTTCTAAATCATTGGATACTTCAATTGATTCATATGAGAATTTATATATAAATTCCCATGTTACCTTATCATCTTAACGATAAGCATGAAATCAACCAAGGTTATCTCTTCCACCTTATTTAACAAAGCAATGTATCTTTCTACCTTCATATCTCAAATTTGGTTTGAACTTGAAAATTTACCAAAAAACCATCAAAATTATAGTGTCAGATATAGTAGTCATTTCTCAACCAGTACATGTAACAACATTATAATATTATAT
>JANQAP020000246.1:1239391-1250626 GCA_026874005.2 Erythroxylum coriaceum
CAATTGGAATGCAAAAGGCAGCCAAGAACACGATGAATGCCATTATAATGCAAAATATTACGAAGAACACATCAAAGGCCAAAAATACCACCGTTAACCTGCAGTACATGAGAGGTGTATCATTGTTATAACAATACGACATGAAAATATACCTAAAGCATGTCTTGGTTCAAAGCATCACATCTCTAACCTTCAGTCCTCACACAGTGTGTTACTAACATAGCAGTACAACATGAAAACATAACTAAAGCAAAACTATAACCACATTCATGATTATTGTAGAGAAATAGAATGCATAAATGCTAAACATAGTGACAAATCGTGGCAGTACATACATTCCCAGCATTTCATGGTTGAACATCTAGTACAACCAAATGATGAATCATCAAGGAAGAAGGAAATGAATAAAAATGGTGAATCAAATATACCTAAGATTTTATGATTGGAAATTATAGTATATGTACATACCGATGAAGCAGATACCGGCTGGATTAAAGACGGGCTATATCCTCTAAAATCTGCCACAGCCTCGGCCGTTTGAACGCGAGATACCCTATCAGGTCCATCAACATTTAAGACCAACTGCAATTTCGTACCCTCTGTTACAATCACCATAAACATCATAATGAGTAAAAAAAATCATCTCATCTCCTTTGGATAGAGCACTGTCAATCCACTGTATAGATCACACATCAAGCACTAGGGATTGAATGTTGAAGAAACATTAAATGAACGTAAAGTTTGCGTCTTTAAAGAACTTGAATTGGAAGAGACTTTGGAACATGTGAGATAGTCTGTGGACCAAAGATGATACTGCTCCTCAAAATCGCAAAATTGGGGCATTCCTCTGATATAAGCTGCTCAGCAGCTAATTTAGATTTGCCATATACATTTAACTGAACAGTCTTGTCTTCTTCCTTGTAGAAGGACTTTACCCCTTCATAAACTGGAACATAACAAAGTATCAACCAGACGATCAACCATCGATTGGTTAATCACAAGTAATGTGAGAGGCGAGTCTAACCTTGATCAGTTGATAAATGAATAAGAAGGGTGTTTTCGTCTCTGAAGCTTAACAACCAATCCATAAGCCAAAATGGTACGTTTATAGGCATTGCAGCATCGGGGTTGCTTTGACAGGTGTAAGGAACAGAAATGGCAGCACAGTTCACTACAATATGAGGGTGGCCGAATTTCTGGGAAACTACGTCGAATTCGTCCCCGGTTCGCATATCAACTTGGAAGGTGACGGCGGGAGGAATCGCGTGGAGTAATGGGTGAAGAGGGACCAAATTGGAGTGGTGAGTGAAAGTGAGATAGTAAGGGATATCTTCGATCTCCGAAAATCCTTGCAACAAAAAACCCAATCGAAACCCTAACAAAAATCAAGAATCAACACTCACAATTCAGTGAGAACCTCAACAAAACACCAAAAAAATATAACGGTTTGACAAGGACAGACCATCTGTGGAGGGTAAGAGCAAAGAGGGCAAGATCGATAATAAAATAAAAACCATCAGCTGATTAAGCGAAACGCTCCTCTGAAGGAACTTCTTCAAGATCAGCTGATTGGGTTAAATCAGCCAACCCAATCAGCTGATTACGAAACACAATAAACAGTTGTTTAACATGGTCAATCAGTTAAATATGGTCAATCAACTAATTTTTGGCTGATAAGTCATTCACCAAATAGGGCCTTTCTGTTTCAAGTTCATAAAAAAGATTCATACGATGAATTATAATTTTATTTTCTTTTCTTTTCTTTTCTTTTTAACTTTTTGTCCCTCCTGTTTCTCTTTTGCAATGATGATTGCACTTAATACTGTATGGAAGCTATAACGAATTAAAAAATTGTATAAAATATTATTCAGGGAAGTACCAAATCATTATTCCTTTCTCACTTTGCTTTCTTTGATATTTTTTTTATGAGCTTTTGTTGTGTACATTGAGGACAATGTACAACTTTAAATGTGGGGAAGGGCTTAATAGAAATTTTAAAGAAAATTTTAAATTTCTTAAGCTTATTATAATCTTTATTGTTTATTTTTATTAACCAACGACCCGATTTAGTTAAAATATATGTGAACCACTTTATATTATTATTGATTATTGAATTAAATTAGTATGGAAAAAAATGAAAGTTAGATTAGACTTTCTTTTATAGGTAATATTTTTAGTAGTCATTGAGATAGTTAATTTGAATGAAAATTGTATATTATTTACACAAATAAAATCTATTGGTGAGCTTTTGAACCTAGGAGTAATATCTCATTAGTTTACTGTATTATTCTTAGTTGTGTGTATCATGCATAAGTGGACCATATTGTTAAATTAGGGAAACTAAAATGATAAAAGCACTTAGATTTAACCGTTTGTTTTAGCCTATTCTTCTTTGACTATTACCTACCTTATTTTATTTTTAAGAGTAACTGATTTTGAGACTTAGGTTTTTCCTTGATTATAACCATATTGCTAGCCAATTACTCTATTTTTCTTGAAAATTTTTAATCATCTTTGAACCTTGAAGGATTTGCATTTACTTGATTGTATAAAACTGAGATTATATTGAAGAATTTTAAGTAGGAGTCCAATGTGCCTATGATTATTAGTATATGTTGATTGTTAAATTTATTTCTTCTTAAGTGCTTTATTGTTGTTATAATTTTATAATCTCTCTAAAGTTGCTCAAAGCTCAAGTTGAAAAATGTTTATTGCCAGTAATAAATTAAAAAAAGATAAGTTGTGATATTTGCTGGAGAGTGAGAAGAATTATTTTTATGCCAACTGAAATCTTTGCTTAAAGGACCAATATTATGAAAAACCAAGTTTTATGTAATCTTATTTATGTGAATTTTCTTCGCCTTTTTACGTTTTAATTATCCCTTTTATACCTTTACCTAAGCCTCATTATACCTTTTTTTTTCTAGTTTACTTATTAGTGGTGGAGATTTGATTTTATTTCAAGCTTATGGTTAAGAATCCTCCTATATCTTGATTTGGGAGTTTGTTTTATTTTCCACCGTAAACACTTTGAATGAATTGAGCGAATCATTTATGAGAGTGTGAAATTTTGTCCTTTTGATTTCAGAAAGATTAATTATTAATGTGATTGCTATTGATATCGGCTTATAAAAGTTTGTCCTAAGATAGCTAGAGTCTGATTATAGGCTAATATGATTCATATGATATGATAATTTATAGTGTAGATGGACAAGTTAAGGTTAATAAGGGATAGACATTTTGAAGTTTAATAATTTGGATTATGATTTGCATAAGGACAAGCAAAACTTAAGTCTGGGGATGTTTAATAAATGCTTGACAGACTATGTTTTTATTCCCATACTTAGTGCATTTTGTTTGATTATTTAAGAGTTTTTAGTTTTTTGGTACTTATTTTGTTCCTAATGTGTTGTTAGGTCTCAATTACTTTCTTAGATCAAAATTAGGATAATTAGGACGAAATCAAAATAGACAATAAAAGAATTTGAGTTATTTTTTAGGGTCACGCTTGTGTAAGTGATGTACACGGTCGTGTGTAGTAATGTGTAAGTCTCTGTGAGCTTTTGCAGTTTTCAAGATGTTGTTTCGTTTGTGTGAAGATGCACACACCCATGTAAGTCATATACACGACCATTTTCACTATCTATATAAGCTTTTAGGCACGAGTCTATGTACAACTTTGAAGAGTGTTTAAAGGACACGGTCAACTACGATGTAAAAACCCTAATTTCGTAATACAATTGGCACTTATAAAGGCTAAAAAAAGTGAGTAGTAGTTAGAATCCAAGTAAGGAAGCATAGTTGGAGTTTTAAACACGCTTTTAAACCCTAAGACAACAGAAAAACGTGGATTACATAAGAGATCTGATAGAGAGCATTCTTCCATCAAAGTTTCAAGAAATTATATTAGAGAAAAAGAGATACAGAATGGGTTTTTTTTTAATTCTTCTTCTAAACTTTTGATTATGTTTTTTATTATTATAAATCAAATTTGTTTAGTGTCTAGGTAGGATGAACCCTAAGTTAGCATGGACCTTATGATTTGATTCTTTATTTAATATAATTTGATTATTGATTCATTACAATTTAATTATGTGTTTTAATTCTTGAATTAATATGTTTGGGATATTAGTTCAATGTATGATTTTATATAATTGAGATTGAGAAATCATTTTGTATCAATAGATCTACCATAATTGAAAGGCTTTACATACATACCTAAAGACAAGTTGATATAGATCTCTTAGGTTAAGGTTAAACCTAATAGTGAAATTTGAGAATCGAGTAATGCAATCTTAGGAGTTTTAATTGGAAAGAGATTTCAATTAATTAACTAAAAATTGGTTGTTAATAGTCTTAATAAAGAAATTAACATAAGATATAAATTTTTACGGTTCAATGATCTGTAATTGAATTGAATTGAATTGAATGATAAAGGGTTAATACTTAAGAAATCTTAGGGGGATTCATTACCTAGGTAATAGTTACTTGATATTGATTAATCATAGTGTCATCTACGTTCTTGTTTATTATTGTGTAAATTTAACTTATTTTTAATTAAAACAATCATCTTATTTTGTTGGTTAGATAATAGAAAAGAGGTCATTATTAGTACTTGTAGTTTCGTGGGAACACTTGATATTCACTAAAATTATATGATAATTGGATAAGTGTGCTTGCCTGTGAGATCTATAGGGTAGAGATCAGCCATATCAATTAGCATTTCAACTTGGGCCTATCTGAAGATAACATTTGTAGCTAGAGATGATGTTTAAGCTTTAAAGGTTTGGTGGGGTCATTTAGATCAAAACAAAGTTGTATTGTTTAATAACTAAAGAATCTATTAAGTAAAATGACGTAGTTTTTAAGTTTTAACAAAATCATCTTATTTATCTAAAATTTTTTGGGCTTTGAGTTGTCTATAGCCCCAAAAAGCAAGCCATATTTAACCTAGTGCCAACCCTACTCTCCATAAGTAAGATGAGCATTGATTAAATTAGTGACCTCTAACTAATTATTCTCCTCTCTCTATAAAACGACAAAAGTCATCTTTGATAGGGGCAAAACATCCCCACACCCTTAATTTATATAATCTGGGGTAATTGGTTAAGGATTCAATTACCTATAGCAGTTAATGTTGTTTTTGAATTAAAGGTTAATGATAGTTATTATCAAAAAAAGGCAAAGAGTTTGTTGTTAAATCAAGGAATAAAGATAAAAAAGATTGCAAGTAATTATTGTTATTTTAGGTTTTGTCTTAAAACCATTACATGTTTATTTTGTAATGTAAATTTTATTTGTACTTTGTTTATTTATTTCTGATTTAGATGGGTGACTGGGATAGTTAGTTATGTTGAATCTCATCATAGGCTAAATTGAATTTGGATAGGCATGTATGAGATGTTAGGAATTAGACAACTAAATGAGGTATCGATATTGATACCTTATATTATTGAAAATTTGAAAGGTTGGTTTTAAAAGAGTTGGATCGTGAGTTTGATAAAGGGATATAGTATTTGATTCCTAAAAAGAAAATGGGTATAAGATGCTGCACAATTTTGATAAAGCAATTATTCATATGAGTAAAATTTTCACAGAGAATAAATTGGTAGAGATTTTGTAAATAGCTCATTCATGTGTTGATATGGCAAAATATGTCCAAAACTTATACATGATTTATTAGTCTATTCAAGAGGGACTTTAAATTAAAGGATGGAGATGGTTGGGCCATTATTACTGACCAACAGAAGGTAAATTTAATTTTATTGTTATATATTAAACTGTTTATTCATTAGAGAAATTTTGAATTGTAAACAAATACATTTTCTGTCAAGGGCTGATAAAGGCAATATTAAGGCATTTGCATAATAAAGGGCACATGCATTATATTAGACATATTTTTGCAAGGTGGAAGAAGGATAATAAACGTGCTAAGAAAGATAACCTATTTTAAAAATGCATGGAATTACAATATAATTAATCTTCAATAAGCTTTGGATAAGTTGAAAAAAGAAAGCAAATAAGCATATAATCATACAACCAAGGTTCCATTACAAAAATGATGTAGGGAATACTTCAAAACAAATGTAAAATGTGACATTATTGACAACAATTTGTGTGAGGCATTTAATGGGAGCAAGAACTAAGAACATTATGATAATGTTGGGGGAGATTAGAGTTATTGTTACGAAGATAATTTTAAAGAATAGGTTGATGGGAAAAAGCGGGAAGATGTAGTTAGAGAAATGATTTAAAGATTAACATTTTAAGAAAGAAGAGAGCTTTGATTGTGAGGATGTATGAACTAGTAGAGAAGGATATGAGATAATTAATAAATATGTACTGAAGATTGCTAAGTGTGCATGTTCATATACAAAATGACAATTTCTAGAATATCATGCTCACATGCAATTAGGGCTATTACATTATAGAAAGAAAAGTTTAAAGATTTTGTATCTAATTGGTTTAAAAGAATTCATTATACTGCTACTTATGGACATACGGAGCAATTAATATAAGGACATAAGTTTGGTCTTATAAGTGGAAAGGAACCACCTTTTCCACCCGTATATAAGAAAATGCCAGGCGGATCAAAACTAAATAAAAAAAGAGAAGAGCGAGAATTTACTAAACAAATTGGAAAGATGTCAAACTTGATATGTTACACAAAGGGTCACAATATGAAATCATATCCACACAAGAATGATTTATCAATAACTACACCAACTGCATAACACAATAGAACAAGAACAATATGAAATCGTATGCACACAAGAATGATTTACCAACAACTGCACCAACTGCATAACACAATAGATTAAGAACGCAGAAGGTCAATACGTATAACATAAAGCATTTTACATTTATAACATTGTGTATAACTAGTTGATTTATACATGTATATGATGGTTGGCAAGCCAACACACAATTTGAATCTCATGTCACATCTCTATAGAACAATAGGAAAAAAAAACTAGTGTAACTGCTTCTGATGACCTAAATAAGAGAGGAAACAACTAAGCATCAAGATTATGGAGCTTAATGTCTGAATATGCTAACCAATGTTAGCTTATATAATGCTTTGAACATTTATTAGAGTAACTTATATATTATTTGGATCTTACAACAATTTTTTACTTATTATTTTTTTTGAACAGTCAAATATTATTCATGGAATAAGATATCACAATATACCAGATGGAAGTACAACAAATTCTCATGATGGGAGTCCTGGATCTTAGCAGTCTAGAGTTATTATTAGACATATGTTGCAATCTCAAAGGAATGAGAGAATAAGAATTCCAAAATTAAGTTCAACTAGTTTTTAGGGATGTTAATGGGCCTTGGCCCGACCCATTGCCCTGCGAGTCTAACCCGTCCTTTGTTTTTTTAAATAAAAAAATTTCAAAACGACATCGTTTCGGAAGTAATGATCGGGCCGGGCTGACTTTGACATTCCTACTAGTTTTAAGCAAACTCAAGCTTCTCAATTGAATTAAAGGATAATATGTCATATGTTAATGGATTGTATTATGTGTGTCCTAATTTTATTTCATATGAACTCTTACATAAAAATCAGTTGATATTTGTGTGTCATTAGCACCTTCTTGTTTTGGATTTACACTTAGTTAATACTTTAGTATGTAAATTGAACATATTTCTAATTAAGTTGTTTTTCGATTGCTTCATATCATCGATGATTTGTTATAAAGGTTGGTGATAACATACAAAATTTTAGTAGTGATTTTATTGGGTTCTTATTATGAAGTTGATTATAGCATAAAAAATATTATTTTATCCAAAATAACCATTAAACATTGTCCATTTATTAAAGCTTGATTTGTACATAATAGATTGTCTAATGCAATGCATATTAAGATCACGCTACAAACATGTTCATTAATCAAAGATTGTACTACAATATATTACTTCTACTTAATCTATTCATATTTGCATTTCTTTAGTCCTTGAAATAATGTTTAAATACATTAACTAAAGTTCTCTTATTGCTCTTTAACACATCCTAAGTATTTATATAAGCAGCGACTTTGGAGGATCCACCCATTAGAAAAAGTCAAACCCACCTTCTTATACATCACAAAATAAAACTTGATTAATTTTGTTTATTCAATGGCCTGATACTGATAAACTCTATTTTTAGTAATTCGACTCCCTCAACAAAACATCGGGAAAAAAAAACACCTTCCCCATCACGAAGTCTAAAATCACAAAATGGCACTCAATTTTTCATTTCCCCTTTGCGGAATGGATGCCTGTTATCCAGAAAAATGACGACGGGGTGAATCGCTATGATAACTGATGCCAAGTTCTATTTCATTAGAGCATTCTAAGCAGCAGGACAGTTATGCCTAACAAGTTACACCGAATCTTTTTTAGACGTTTTACAAGAATAAAAACATTGCTCCTGCCTGAATGGCCACGCCAATTAGGATTGAATGGTTAGTAATAGTAGTAGCTCTGGCCACTGATAAGTTCAAGGCCCCAAAGTTTCTGCAGATGCCAAGTAGGATGAACCACTGCCGACAACTCCCCAACTCATGTGTTTCCAGGAGCATCACCTCCAGCTGCCGGCTTCCGATTCATATATCGAATTACAGCATCCTCAACCCTGTTTCAGTAACCAAATAAAACCACATAAGAATAGGACAGCTTTTTTACCAACGAAAACAAGGCTCATTGATGTAGGACAGACACACAAATAGAGTCTAACTCGGAGGGGTTGAGAATTTTCTTTCATTCTTGTTATATTTCAGGCCAAGTAACCCTAATAAAATAGGCTACGATGTCAGAACCAGAACAAATGTAAATATCAACTGTGGCTAGTACAATTGTGAAGTGTAAAGAGTTCCGTTAATGATCCTGAATTCATCGTTGTCCACCGAGCCAACCATATTCAGTATGACACTTTCTACCACCATTAAAATTCAAGCGTGAACCTAAATATTTTGGTGATCAAGTCACCTGGAGCATAATATGCTTTCCATATGGAATGATAAGCATCTGAAAAACAATTAAAAGCACAAAAGATAAATTGAAAACTGGACTAACCAGGGTTGGTTGAAGAAATCTGCATGGCGCTCTTTCTCTGCACTTCTGCTAGCTTCTCCAGCTACATGTTTCAAATCCCTGCTTTGAGATTCAATCAAAGCATTTATAAATTCGACAGGTGATTGACTGAACCCAAGAAAGAATGCTCTCCTTCTCCGATGTTCATGAATTTTCCTTATTGCATTACATATTGCTTCATCACAAGTATCAATCTCTTTGCTCTTTTCTGCATTAGCCAATAAAGCAGACAAATCCCTCTGTATTGGGAAGGGCACATCTACCACCACATCATAGCAGGCTGTTCCAGCTGGACTATTCCCTGAAAGTTTAATCTTATGCTCCAATAGAACAGGTTGAGGTGGAAATAAGTGAGGTGATATCCTTTGCGAAACCATTGTAAATTTCATTTTTGCTTCCCCAAATACTTTCTGAAGCGGTGCATCACAGCTAAAGAATGTTGGATCATCCAGGTTCTGCAGTTTTCTAGCCTTCACATAATGCCAGATTGCAGCTATTATTCTTGGGCGTGTATCAACCTCAACACCAAGAACTTCCATCAAAGCTGGGGAGAGCTTAAATTTCTCTGGCACATAATTCATTTCCAAACGTATATTTGCAGTGAACTCTTTATCCCCCTTCCTCTTAACCTCAAAACCCTCATGAAGTGCAGGTGATCGAGCTTGTTCCCATATGATAAGATGATTATCAGGATATAATCTCTGATCCAAAGAAATGGTGACTCTCTTGAAAAAAGATGAGAACTTTAGGTACATAGGGTTATATTTCTGAACAGCTCCAGGTTGGTCAGGATCTACTCCATCTTCTAATATTCTTCCGACAATCTTAAGAGTCCAAGTTGGGGGATCAGCAGTCGGCTTGGAGGGGATGGTCTTAATCTGGTTGGCGAATGTGTTAAAGATATATATACGAAGGGTTTTTTGCACAGAAGGAGGGCTTTTAAGAGCCTCCTGAATGTCAACTTTCTTTCTAGTTAATGCAGCATCAACACGAGATTCAAACTCAAGCAGTTGTGTGTACAAAGCAGACTCTGGCAGAATTGATGCCACCCTATCTTGCAGCTGCCTCCCAGGAAGCTTTTGCTTCTTTTTGCGTGCAGCAGAGTTGAGATCCATAGCTTTTAAAGGAGAAACCATGTTTCCCATAGGAACACCAGGAGGCCGCACTGGGGGCTTCTGCATAAGCCTCTTTGCACTTGCATTACCAAATGAGGGTGAAGAAGATCCCAAGTTCCCTAGTCCGGCATTCTGAGCCTGGCCAAGAGAAATACCTTGGGAATGCAGCTGTGCCTGAAATTGAGCATGCGCTGCTTGAACTTGTGCAGCATGAGCCTGCTGCGCTTTCAATTGTGCTTGTGCATTGGCCTGTGCTTGGGACAGCTGGAATTGACCATGAAATCCACTCCCTAGTTGTGACTGAGAAAATGTTGGATTTGTGGGCATTGACGGGTTGACCATCCCCACATTTCCAAAGGGTGACGAGGATTGACCAAGGCCTTTGGGTTGGTTATTGTTACCAGCCATAGATATCACTCTGACTTCGGTGTTCAATAAGTTATCATATAAGTGACTTAAGCCTATCACAATCCAACCTTTCAGAGCCTCAGATATGCACAGACTCTAAAATCTGCCAATCCGCACAAACCTCAATAAATATTCAAACTTGAAACTATCATCACCAAAACCCTAAAACCCAACAATTCTTAAAAACCAAAATCCTTGAACCCAATTTCTCAAAAACAAAATAACTAAACCACCCTAAAATGACAACCAATTCCAACCAATATTCCAAAAACCTAGCATCCAAAACCCTTGATAAGAGTGAGGGGCACTGAGCTGAATTAGAAAAGGGATTCAAATTTGGAGCGCAATCTTAACAAAACCAGCCCTTTTTTGGTCCAAATCAAACTTACTAAACTGAGATAAAAGATGGGATTTGTAAGATAAGGATGAAGATGAGTATTCAAAACGAAACAAAACAAGAAAGAAAAAGGGTATAAAAAAGGTTTCGAGATTGAAAAGCTTACGTAGAGTCAACAAGATTTAAAGAAAGGTTTTAAAGAGCTCTATGATTTCTTCGTAGCTGGGGACCTCTGCCTTGACGGAGGAGAGAGAAAAGACCTACCTTTGTTCCTCTCTCTCTCTCTCT
>JANQAP020000246.1:1306197-1319118 GCA_026874005.2 Erythroxylum coriaceum
AACCATTACAATTTACCACATAGTAACATACGACTTTCATATTTTCAAACCACAAATGAACCAAACCAACAAACATATGGCTTTCATATTTTCATTACCATCCAAACCAACCATAAACATACGGCTTTCATACTTTCATTATCAAAACCAAAAACCAACTGAAACATTACCAACTTTAAATCCAATCTAACTCCAAATCTCCAACCAACGACAAACAATTAACCAGAAACAATCACCAATCCTTCACAATTTCATTCCATTAATCAGAAACAATCACAATTCACAACACAAGTAACCAGAAACATTCTAATGGAACCTGAAAAAAAAAACACACCCAAACCAAACAGAAATCACAATCGGTGATGGGTAACTCGGGTTGGGTCAAGATCTAGGTATTATTCCCAGATCTGATAGCTAGTTGGTTGGCAAATGTCAGAGACTAGAGAGGGAGAGCAGAGTTGATGGTGGTTGGTCGCGGAGAACAGCTGAAGGGTCAGTGGCGACAGGTGACGTCACATGGTGGAGGAAGATGTCCGAAGTTTGGAATGACGTCGCGTGGTGCAGGAGTAGTGGAGCATCGCTAGAGCACGACCACCACTGGGGAGTGGAGAGGACGACGAGAGGAGAGCAACAGAGAGAGGATCTTTGTTGAGAGAGATAGCAAAAATTGAAAAATGAGAAGCAGAAAGACGCAGAGGCTTCAGGAGGGGGGTTATTTAGGGTTAAATTTTTTTTTGCAAATTGGTCATCAAATTTTGGAGATTCACGATACCAACCTGGTAAATTTCAATATTGTGAGTACCAGCCGGTATCCGGTGAAAACACTCGGAACCGGTTGGTACCAACAACGACGATATCGTTCCGTTTTTCGACTGGTACAGTACCGTCCGGCCGGTGCGGAACGGAACGGTATCCGTAATGCTGCTTCTTGCTCTTCTTCATGGGGAGGCAACCACTAGATCTGACTACCGTCTCCATACTCATCCCTTGTCGAATCATCAGCTCTGATACCACTTATTGGATCTAGGGAGCCCACTTTCATGGTAGATGTTCATCATGGATCTAGTGAGGGAACATACTCATATGCTTTGACACCATACTTCAACTCAAAACTTTAAGACATTATATTTATGAGTCCTTGATATCACTTGTTGAATCTGGAAAGCCCACTTTTATCGGAGATCTTTGTTATGGATCTAGTGAAGGAATATACTCATGAGTTTATCACCATATTTCAACCCAAAACTTTAAGACATTCAATTTATGGGTCTTTTGCACTTATATGTCCTTTACTAATTCTATCTCATGAGATTCTTACTCATGCTTGACATACTAACAAAATTAACCCCACGAGCGATGATAGTAGGATGATATAATCTTCGTGTAAACAACCATATATTTCTGTAATAAGTTCAGTTATCTCGCAGACACATTGGTGCAGGATTTTTCTTGTATATCAGGTAAGAGGATGAGTTACAATTCTACTATGACGAGCTTCATTGATATTGACTATTGAGCTAATCAAACATTTGATATTGCAGTTAAAGAATTATTTTCTGGGCGATATATATCGGTTCTGATGAACAAAGCTTGTAAAATATCAGCGCTGAAGCTTGAAGAAAGAAACTACTTGATTATACACAATATCTTTGGCACTTATCCCCATGATGAAGTCAGCATGAGCATAATCCTTAATATATTGAATGGTGAGCTTGTCAACGTCATGGAACTTAAGGTTGTCAAGCAAGAGCTGGACGTCTCGAGCATCAGAAAGCGCGTCGGCCCCTCCATAGCTGATAAATATTGGAAGGTCATGCGGGATATTTGACAGGTTATAAACTGGTGGTTGAGCTTCTCCATAATGCATTAAGTTGTAGTTTGCAGTTCCATAGTTGTATTTTGCTACGACCCCATCTCGAACAGCTGAAAGTTCATAATGCAAATCATCTCTTCACCCTCAGCTAGATTTTGCAGCGAAAGCAATGCTTGACATGACAGCAACGTATATAACAAGAGTATTGGCTCCATCAGTAAGCTTGGCAGGGTGAGATACTTACTTTGAGCCAAGTGCACCATATTCTTGGTCGATGTCGACTGGGGCTCATTTTTCAGAAATAAATCAACCGTGGAAGCATTCAGACAACAGTTCTTACCTTTAATTGGCAGAAGTAAAGTGCATACAGTAAGTACAAATGGTTTGCCCAGAAACTTATCTCTTCAAATTGCAGTAAGAAGTTGTTGGCTTGTTGATTAAGAAATCAAACACCAAACTAACTCGCTACAGCAGTTAAACAAATATTTATACCAGTAATTGCAGACAGCAAATCATAGCAGTCAACTCCAGGATAAGCACATAGCGCTTTAAGAAACTGAGCTACTTGCTTCCTGCCAAAAATTAGAGACGAGAAAATTAAGAAAAAATGAATCCAGGAAAGATTTTATGTAGGAAACATAAAATCTTTTTTTCCGTATATAGATTTTCCTTCTAGCATCAGATACTAAGTTTTTCCCTCCTTACCCTTTGGGATTAAACTCTGCAAGACCGAACAAGGTAGTAATCTGTAGGCAGCAGACAGATTTTTAATGCTTGCATACTGTATGCAAGTGAATAGGAGAAAGAACAAAATTAAGAAGGCATTACCCTTGCTCACCTCACCAACAAAGGCTCTAGCAGCAACATCACCAAGTGCAGTGGTCATGTGGCTCAAGTACGCTATGGGACTCAACAAGGCAGCTGATTTCAGCTTGTCCACCAGTAGCCGTTCTGAGAAGGATGCCAAAGCTATCAAGGTTCCCTGCCGAAAACCAGTAACAAAATCAAGAACAGATCATTTGATAACTTTGATTGAATGATTTGCACCCAACAAATTTAGAACATTTCTAGCAGATAAGCAACAGAACTAATGATTAAACTACTACAGGTTCATCCTTTAAAACCCGAAGAAAAACTAGTATGTTGTGGAATACTAATGAAATTGAAGGAGAATATGGGTACTAAGGCATTAGGGGAGGATCTTACCAGGGAGTGGCCAACATAATGCATCTTGTGCCCCGTTTGATCGTAAATATAGTCAAAAACAGCAGGCAGATCAAAGATAACCAGTTCATCCCAGGACCAATTCCAGAAATCCTGTCATAAGCAATGTGAGTAAAGGAATTGAACTCTGAGACCATAGCATAGTTAAAAAGTTCAAACTGGATGTAGTGCAGGAATAGTTCCATGAATACTTCAGCTGAAAAAGTTCACTCAACTACTTCCATTTCACTGGATTTTTCTATTATCCTTTCGAAATGAGGTCATCGTACCAGCTTGTAGTATGATATTTTTAAAACCACAGGGGTACTAATTTACGTTAATTGCAAATCAGATAGCTTTGACCCTAAAACTATGATAAAAATAGTAGCATTGTGTACTTTTATGATTATGCATGTCCTCTACTGTCTAGTTTATCATAAAAGACCAATGAAACAAAACAAAGTGACTGTCCATAGAATTAGAGGTTTTGAGAAAGAGAGAACCGCGTCATTGGGATCGAGGGAGGTGTGTCGCCTGCTAAATCTTGTTCCTCTAGTGTTAGCAATCCAAACATCAAATCCTTTATCAGCTAGTATCAGTGGCAGGTTTTGCTCTGGTGAATTCAGGAGCCATGTCATTCCATCCTGCATACACACACAATTCATTTGGTGACTAACGGGAACAGATAAACCTACATCATAATTCTATCAACTATAAATGACAAGAACAAACTTAAATACCCCGAAGAACAAAGACCTTTGCAGTTAATTTAATTTAGGGATGATAAATTTAAGTTAACTCGTCAATTTAAAATTAATAAATAATAATTAAGTTGACTAAATTTTAAAATAGACTCAAATTTATGAGTTGATTCAAATTAAATTAATAAAACGACATTATTTTAATATAAGTTTTTTAATTTATTAATCACGTTAGATCTTAACTCAAACTTAAATTGTGAAAACGAAAAATTAGGTTATAAAATTAACCCGATATTATTATTATTAATTAATATTATTTTGATTAAAAATATTAATTTCTTCTGAAGAGATCGTTTAGCACTTCCCTAATCTCCAAAAATAAAATTTAGAAAAATTTGTGATACCTTGGACGAATATAGCAAACTATCAACTATTAACGAGAGATCTCGAGTTCGAGTCATGGGAATAAAAAGACCTGCTTGACTAGCACTTTATTCTTTACAGACTGACCTGATGCGAGTAAAAATTAGTTTGAATATAGACAGCTTAAAAGTACCTTCCTATAGTTGGTACCTTCTAAGATTAACCGTGGGTTAAACCCAAAAAAAAAAAAAAAGATTTCTACGTCCCGGGATAGGCTATAATAGGCGGCTAGGCCGTAGCCGAACATATAAAAATCAGCAGCCGATAAATGTAACTGGGCAAGTCTAAAAACTATAAAGTCTTGTGGGATTCGGTGAAATATATACAGCCCGCGTTAAAATGAAGACAGAGAAATGGAGTGATGCATGGATTGCATGTGTCCATGAACCAGAAGATGAAATGGTAGGCTCTGTCCCCTGTCCCCTGAAACGGTGCTTGGTTTTGTGGACCATCAATAAGCCCATTCTTTACGTATCCCCCTGACAGAAAGTACCAACAAACATTGACAATACTAATGACGATTCCCAAACTTTACCTACGAATTTGATGATAATTCCCTGTTGAGATTCTTATCCGTCAAGTTCAAGTTTTGATCAAGTTTTAAGCTTTTCAATGTAAAGAAAAACTATTCTTATAATAACGGGATTACCAAGCTATGGAGTGCATGGCACAAGCTTTTTGTTATCTTCTTCATCTTTTTTGCTCTTTCGGAGTTATCGAAAATAACTTCGTTAGTGCCAACTATAGAGTCTCTTTTGCCATTTCCTCAACCTAAGAGTGAGTTCACTTTCAGATGTTCATTCTCCACTACGTTGTTCTTCATCTTTTTCTGCTACTCCTTTTCTTATTCGTTTTCTACTCAGAATCTAGCTATACGAGCACAAAAACCAACTTGGCTTCTTTAAAAACATGTTCGTATATAAAGTTGTGCGAGCACTTACCACTAAAACTCCATGCTGTACTAACACTGGCTGCCTGTTAGCAACATCGCCCCCAGCACGACCTTCTGGTATTCTTTGCATGTTAAGTATATACCCATCTTGAGTTTTTACCTGAAAGCACGAGCGTCCACAACTATGTTAGTCCTTTATTCATACGTATAACCTTGTTTGTAATGGAGCTGGCTGTACGTACTAGGAAGCAATGAACTTTATGAAGGATATATATAAGATTACAAATTGAAGGTTTTGCTCTTACTTGGATCTCTTGGCATTTGTACCCATGAATGATCACTGAAGAAGCGCATATCCCAACTATGGAAGGATCCAATACGACATCATTAGTCTTTAGACCTAAAGGACCACGGTTCAGGCCATATACTTGACGGGACAGAGTCATTAAGACCAGGAGGCAATAGCTAAAGCCAGCTGCTAGCAGAGACATGTCACTTGGAGTCATAGCTTTGCCTTTTGAGATTTGGTGGGTGAGAGTTTGAGAATGACCCCTCTCCTTTATAAAAGAGAAGAAAAGGGAATATACAGTATGGGGAAATGAATTGTTCTTAAAAATCTTCTCTCTTGGGCTCAAATGCTCAACTGAATAGCTCGGCTTAAAGTTGGGATCTTCAACACACTATAAGCAACGACAGTAGAATGGGTCTGCGGGACCCTGCTAGCCGTTTTTGTTCTTATCGTCAAGAAACCTGAAACCTGGTAATCATCATTCATCATGTATAATATCGACTCATTATCTGCTAAATGTGAAAGCTTGAAGAGATTGTAAGCGCTGGGAGTAGGTGGTCGAATCTTTAATCATCCTCAATAGGTTATACGAGGCAATGTTTTGTTTTGCGTATATGACCTAAGAGAGCAACAGAACTTGCGGGTCCATAAAGCGATGTTTTACTTCATGTTGGGTGTAATTATTCTATAAAATAAAGAAGCTAAATCTAGAGACCTGTCTAGATTGAGCAGAATGTGGGACTGCCTTAAGCTTCTCATTTTTGCTTTCTTGTACGCTTTATGCTGTCTATCCCTTCCCCATTTCTGTTGGATTGTTTTGGTTGCTAACAATCCAATAGTTGCTAGACAAATCAGTGATCGGTGCAAATGGGATGGGAAAATGAGTATGCACAGTATATGGGAAAAAGTAGAATGGGATTTGGCAAAATTTTGTTAGACTTTATTAGTTGCAGAAACAAACTTAGACGTAAAAGGTCCCAATTGAGAATCATTTGAACAAAGATATCAAGGCAACTGCCAATTTGTCAAGCATGTGAGAGCAAACAGCATGCACACGCGCATCTACACTGGTTCTTTATGCCATACTCTTTTCTGCAAAGGCTACCATCGAAAGCTTTGCCATTTCTGCAGTATAAAACATACCCCCATTAAATAATTGAACGTGTCATTTGATAGAAGGAATGGGATTTCAGGGATTGATGGAAACAGATCATGTGCGGATAACAATTCTGGTGGCTTCCCATTAATTTCATTCTGAGTGGTGCTTTGACTATGTTGTGGCGTTCACACTGCTGCACTATTGGTTTCTGCAGTATATCTAGTGTGGACCAAAATTTGAACATGGTTCTAGTTATAGAAATGCCTATGGTCCATATCTGCTTGTCTGTCAACTGTTTCCACTAACTATTAATATTATAAAAACTGTATGAGCTACAAATATCAAGGATTTCTTGGAGGAATGTAGAAAAAGAATAAAAAATGGAAAACTACCAGCAGAATTACACGAACTTTTTGATGATTATGCTAAAATTCACATCTCCGTTATTCCCAACCTCACTATAAGCTTTTGAGATTAAAAAATCAAAATGTTATTGCCAAGCTTTTTGTGGCGCCAGGGATGGTCAAATGGGTCTAGGCTTTATGTTCGTCTGAGTTTCAGCCTGCCCAAAAGCTTGAGGGAAGCTTTTTAGCGTAAAGTTGGGAACTTCATCATTGCAGTGACCATTTCGCAGATGACCATTCAGTTAAAGCACAAAGCGGTTGCAGAGAGAGGGTATTCGATCCTCATCTCCCCTGAACGTTCACGTTTTGTGTTATTATGCCCCCAGCTGATAATTCAAACTATAAGACAAGAATTGGTTGTCTGAAAGATAAGATCTTTAGGCTAAAAGGTTTTATGATTAACGGAAAAGCAGACAGGCATGTAAAAATATCAACTGGTCCCCTAAATCAGTGGTCCACAATCCACATCATACAAAATAATTAGTAATTTTGGTAGCTTCTGCAATAAAAACTTGCAAGACAGATTATTACGCAACAGGAAGGCATTTCAACATTGTTCCTGCTCTCCTTGAAAACCTGGCAGAAAAGTTCGAGTATGGAATTTATGCGTAAATGATAAACAACAACCTTTCTTCGCTACACAGCTGAGTTTAAGCGTAGTCATTACCTATACCTACAACAAACGGTGCTCTTAATGCATTATTTTTCCAGTTTGCAAGGTACTTCAGTTCTGTGATTCACATAGCCGGATACTTGTGTTAGAGCTGGACGCTCTACTATGAAGCATCTCTGCAGTATATAGGAAAAAGCTACCAATGTATGTAAAGGTAATGACGATCTGCTCCGATGGCATGTAGTACACAGTGGAACATATAAGCCACCAAAAGTTAATAAGCATCACATGCATGGTTTTAGTTTGCTGTAGAGCACCTCAAATTACCAGCCTGGAAACTAAAATATCTATCTCCACTTACAACGGAACTGCTGTAGAAAAGACTTATAGAGAAGGATGATCACAATAGTACCTCCATTGCAAGTGCAGATTCGTCTCTCTTCACTTATTACAAGAAAGATATTTGGCGAATTTTCATCTAGGATTAATAAATTAAAAGCCTGACTAACTTTGGCACGTACCACCTTCTCTATAACTTTGGCTCTATACACACCCTTAATCCATTACAGCGAAGTCGCATTGTACTTTACACATAAAGATTCTGGAGATTGGTTACATGTAACATATGACCAAATGGGTCCTACATTCGATCATGTTCCAACTGTCCGGCAGGCTTGCCAGGATCTATGTCTTACCATTTACGGCTACAGCTGGGCTCATCTTTTTCCTCTCGCTAAAACTTCGGCAAGAAATCAAGCTTGGGAGACAACAATGCACAGATTTTTCTGATTTGTCCTTCTCAAGCAGGGCGTGTCCATTCGGAGTTCTTTCACTGCTACAGACAGAATTTGAACCAGATATATAAGGGGTAGTATTTGCAGATTTAGGAAGTACATCGAATATGGTGGCCTTAACTCCCGTCTTCTCATTGGCAATGTTCTGGATGCCTGACGAACGTGCATCATCAATGGGTTCTTCTGGGGGACTCTCTTGGAAAAGTTCACCAAGCCTCTTCTTTTTCCCTGTTGGGGATGGTTCAGGTACAAAACCAGGACTAGTCTCCTCCAAGGTTTTGTTGACTTTAGGTGTACCAACAGACAACCTATGATGGACTGGAGTATTGCCTCGAGATGGTGTAAAATCTGTATTGCGGGGGGAAAGAATCATGAAGAAATACAAGCTGAAATTCCTACTACCGAGTAGTTGCCATGAGGCAATTGCAGGATTGCCAACTTTACAGCAGAAAGAAATCTAACCGACAACGTCGCAAGCTATATTAAATTAATTATATTCTCCTTATCTAAGCTAAGTAATAGCATACTCTAGAGGACTAAATCCTTGAAAGCTACACCGACAGTATATTGCAATGTGTGGGAGTGATATCACTACAAGAAACAGACAAAGGTCCAAGCAATGGGTGCTAGAAATATGTAAACAAAATGCAGATATTGTTTCCTTACCACCATTGACACTGTAGAAATCATCTTCACAGTCGGAATCTAACCAGGGCCGGGAATCAAAAAAGGTTTCATCTTTACTACCTGCAAAGTAAGTAAAACCGATATCAACTTCAAATATTAAACAGAAAAATAGAGCTAATTTATGGATACATCCATCACCTGCCAATGATTTTGTGCCTTAGAAAGCTAAAGTCACGGTAACAATATTAAACATTTGTAGCATAAATTCACAATATGCATGGATCCATGAGCAACCAACTTTCTGTCAAAGACTATACTCTATTCAGACACAAGAACAGATCCTTAATCTCAGTTTGTTAAAATCCGCACAACCTGTTTCAGCCAAAATCACCACGGCATTCCTTAGATTCAGCTTCAAGAAACTATGTTAAACATATTAATTAGACCTCCAATGGGCTGTTTAAGTCAATGAAAAACTGCTGTATTAATTAGCAAGATTTGAACTGGAGTGAGATAGTTGTTTCAATAAGGGGAAACCAACAGGCAAAATCTACCGTAAAGATGTCTTCTTTCAAATTTTCTTTTCACTGTTCGGCATCCCTCAGTTATCTGTAGAAACAGTAACAATTACTTACCAACTCAGGACCAAAAGGTCTTATCCATTCCTTGAGGATAATTCACCATCAAGCACTTCCTGAATGACCAATGCCCCAGCTAAAGGAGCAAACCTTTCCAAGTCGGCATACTTGCCAAAAGATAAGCCATACATCTTAATGATGCAAACAACTAGTAGGTATAATCCAAATCGAGATGGATTGTCCCATGGGGAATCAAGGATTCCAGAGTCAATAGAATGCTATGTCCAAACAAATGCGTCCCCCCTTCCATGCTCCTTTATGTTAACAGCTACTTGAGATAAACATAGAGTTCAAGATTCTAACAACAAGTTCAATACTTGCTTTCTTATAGGGAAACTGAAGTTCTTCATTCACAAATTTGATTTCAAGAGAGAAAAGTCTCTTCTTTTATATTATGATGGGACATGGGAACAACCTCATATCCAATCATTTATGTTCTAATTTATTTGTTTATCTAAGATCACTCCAAATAAAAATGTTCTAAATATCCCCATGCTTCAAAAGGGTTGTACAGTCCAGTTCCATCACTTTCTTTTTATCAACTATATCGAACGGAAGTGAAGAGGCTGGCTGAGGGAACTGGCGGCTATGAAGATATAGATGAAAAAGGTGGAAGAGATTATATGGAATGCACAAACAAAGAGGGTCAACGTTTCTCAAGATTGGGCCAGAAACGTAAGGCATGATATAGCACTTTACAGGGAAAAAGATCAAACAAGTATGTCAAACAATTAACACAAACATTGCATCAGAAACTTGAACATATATTTCTAAGACGGAAGGAGCAGCCACCCTCGATCAAATAATTAAGAAAATCACAATAAAAACGAACATTGCGTCAGAAACTTGAACATATATTTCTAAGACGGAAGGAGCAGCCACTCTCGATCAAATAATTAAGAAAATCACAATAAAAACGAAAGATATAATTCTAAAAGTCCAATATCGATGCCAATTAGTAGTATAAGATATTGATATCATCAAAAACATGGTTGTGCATAACAAAAATAACAGGACACACACCCACCACTGCAAATCATACACCGCGAGGAAAGCTTTAAGAAGATGTTAAGTTTATTAATATTGGACACTGGTGATATAAATAAAAAGTATAGATTTGAGCATAAGGCCAAGCAAAAGCAGAGACTAGAACATACCAAAGTCCTCAAAAGTCTTGTTGGAAAGGTCAACAGTTGCCGGTTTATCTTTGATGGGTGATTCTGGAATCACGAGTTTGTCCGTTTTGGAGCCAAAAGTCACTCTCATTTTCATGGTTGAATCAGAGGTATCCTTATGAACAGAAGCACAAGAACCCATGATCCCCCTGAGGCTATACCACCAAGAGCACCTCTCTGATCGTCGTCAGACACTGAAAAAGGACATGTTTTTTTAACCTTTCACAAAAAAGTTAAGTTGAAGCAGAAGGAAACAGAGAAAGGGATTGAGACTGGCAAGAAGAGACTAAGAGAGTTGCTTTGGTGCTATTGTAAAAGCAGGGGAAAATAGGAGATGGCTTACAAGAAAGAACAGAAAGAAGAATAAAAAAGACAGAGGACAGAGAGAGAGAGAGAGAGATTGACCTTGAAAGGGAGGTTACGGAGCTGATGTATGTAATGTATGCTATTGGCATGGCGTGGATTATGGAACATGGTCTAAAGATTTACAAAGGGATAGTCGGACCCACTGAATTGAGAAGGCTTTTGTTGAAATTGAGACTTGGAAAAAAGAATGGTAAAGGTTTCGGCTTCATTCATTGGGAGTGGCTGCTGCTATTTACCATGTGAATTGGTACTCATTTTGTATTTGTTTATTGAATGGCATGAATTGCTTATACGTCTTCAAGGGTTTGCTAAGCATATCAGACACCTCACAACAAGACAAGTTAACAACGTACTACCTCAATCAATCAGAATAAGATGGGATGTTCACATTCAATTTTAACATTCTGTCTCTAGGCAACTTCAGGGGCCTTAATCACCATGGACAATTATGAATTATCTAACCTGCATTATGAATCAATTTGATGTTTGAATTATTTATAAGAAATGATCTTCAGATCTAAATCAACCCGCCTTAGCATGGTTGTCGTATAGATATAACCGATTCCACTTTTTCTACGGGAAAATCCAGTCAGGAATCTACAAATTTAAGTCATGCTTTTGTAACATCTCCACATTTACGCCTGTTTATTTAATCCTTTTCTCGTAACATCTCTATAGTTAAGTCATGCTTTCATTGCAAGTTAATCCGTTTAGAACTTGAGAGTTTCATGATATAACTCAGAAGAATGTTTATAAGGGAGCTTTCCTTTATTTTGTGAGATTTCAATAACAAGACTGCGGTCAATGGTCTAAAGCAATGGTTGGCAATTTACTCAAATGTGTAATCATATTCTTAATCATCTTCATGATTGGTATCTTTTATAAATTAAATATCCTTCTCTAGTTCCCCAAAAAATAAATAAACAAACAAAAGCAGATACTTTAGAGTAAACAAATAAAGAAAATTGGAAGGTGGGTTGCATAGAGAGAAGCATGAACATGCATGTTCAGCATTTTCTACCCATTCTTACTGCTGTCTACCATTCATGATCAGCCTAGCTAGCAAGCTCGATGTTGTTTGTTACCTGTACTAGTCTTATTCATCTGTGAATTCCAGCGTGTCTTATGTCCTAGAAATTCTTTAACACTACAAAGAAGCGATTCGAGAGAGTGACTTCTCTGTATTCTAAAGCTGATGCCTTTGGCTATACGACAAGAATGGGATTTTACATTTGATGATCACATTTTCTCAAGGCCTTCTGATGATGACTCCTCAGGCTATCAGTGGACATGCCAACTTTCATGAGCTTTAAAATATATACATGAATTGTACTGTAGGATGAACAATATTGTTCACTAAGCAATTCTTCTTCCATTATGTCAACTGTAGAAGAAGAAGATCGCAAATTACGTGTCTATGCATGACGCCGCACCTGCTTGGCAAATTTACAACCATAGGCGAAGGTGTTGTCGTTTCAATAACTTTCCCCATAATGAGACAAGTGTGAGGTTGTGGCTTTGAGCTTAATTTAATTATAGCCCAAAAAGATGGAATTGAGAGTGAGAAAAAAAAAAAAAAAACCATGGAAGCCAAGATTTGTCATTTGTGGGCATACTTATAAAAAATCGATTCAAAAGTATCTAGAAATGGTCATAATTTATGTAATATTTTTTTAATTTTTATAAAAAGATTATTTTCGTTATTTAAATTATATTTGTGATTTTATAGTTACAAAAGAGCAATTTAACCGATTGTTCCAATTTTACCTTAAATTTATTTTCCTAAATTAATAAAAGTATTTATAGCATTAAAAATATTTTGACTATTTATTGAATTAGTTAAGAAGACTAGTATGTTACTAATTGTTAATTATGTAACGAAGT
>JANQAP020000246.1:1355633-1365989 GCA_026874005.2 Erythroxylum coriaceum
AAATTATTTATTTTATTAAAATAACATAATTTTATTAATAATTTGTTAATAAATATTATATAAGAGATTAAATAAATATATTTTATAAAAAAATTTATCTTTAAGTTTTATCTAATATTTAATTATTATCAGTGATAAAAATATAACTGCATTAACATTGACAACTAAACAGATTCTTATTTTTATTTGAAAAAAACAGAAACAAAAAACTGAAAACGAAACTTAAAAATTACAACAAAAAAATAAAAATAGAACCAAACGGCCTTTAATTTATCACAAATTAATTTTGTAAGCCTATATTTATGCGGGCATATTTCATGTTTTATTTGAAAAAGATTGTTTAGCCTATTCCGTTTTTTTCTGTCCAACAGGATCATCTTCATCCCGAGACACCAATTTAGCTTTCTTGCGAAACAGCCCAACGAGGACAAAATCAAGTACCAACATTACGAATCTGTCCGGTTTGCAATTCACCAGTCTTGCGTAGCATGCACGAGCATCGTTGTTAATGTGCCCTACCGGCTTTTACCAAATCCTCCAGGCCTATTCGTTGGTGCTTTAATCGAGAAATAAGTCCTTTTAGGTACTTGAACTTGATTTTCTCTGTCGGTTTTAGGCTCTGTTTGCCATGGTGGAATGGCCCAACGGAAAATGAATTGGCGATATAAGATTTCTCATTATGCCTGTGTAAGTATCTGAGGTGTTCTGAAGATGCAACTTTCAGGAGCCATGTGGATGTTATCAGAGATGGCTGTTGGTAAGTCAGATACCAAATTGATTAATATTTATCGTCACTACTAGCTCCTTCACCTTCTGCCGTGTAAAAACGTTTCCTCTGAGCTCTTCACCTCTTGGCCTCCCTAGAATGCATATGGGTAACAAAGGGGATCAAACAACTGACAACAATTTGTCGGTCTGGTTCCAGTTTCTATGAGAAGAATTGAACAAGCCTCGCCTGGACAAATTATCAGGAAAATCCCTTTAGCTTTTGGTCACGTAAGAGCTCGTAATTGTTAGTTATGTCCTACATCCTTTCTTGTAATTTAGGATTATTATTTAAAGACATTTTTATTATACATTACAATTATATAATAAGGATATAACTATAAAATTCATATTATATTTATATTTGATCCCTAAATTATTTATGGTCATTAATCTATTAAGACTCAATATTAATAAAATGTAAAAAAACTATCATAAGTTATATTTTTCTTCATTAAGGAAATATTTGATCAAAGTATGAAGTTAGTTAAATAAATGTATGAGTGCTTCTTTAAACCAAAGTTCTATTCAAATAAGTGATTCTTTGGCTTGATATCTTCAAAGTTATTTTGTACAGAGATTGTTATATTTTAATATGTGTTTTAGTCGAAGATAACTTTATTGGTAATCATTGGATACAACATTAACTGTATAAAGATAGTTAGATGATTAATATATGATTCATTAATTTAAAATAATTTGAGAGAATGTTTTGTTGTTTTTTATTAATATTGGTTCGAAAAATTTTTGAAATGATTTTTGTAAATAATTTAATCAATTACGCTTTTTTTGAAAAATTAAATAATTATATTGAAAAGGTATAATTTGAAGCATAACGTTAGGAGAGTAGCTTTACTTTCCTACAACAGATGACACAAAACATGGTAAAACGACAACACATCAACACTATACAGAATGCGGATCACTTGACGGGAATGACGGTGTATCAAAAGCCACGCGCAGAGCACACACAAAAATGTTCGTTGAATTGTTGTTTATGGAAAAGATTTTTTCCTCACGAAAGGAGACTCTAGAGGCTTCCAAATTAGGGCTACGAGGAGTTGTTCATCGTCGAGCTTAACGACCGAGGTAAGGATTCACAACCCGAATAAGCTCATGCATTTTCTTCTTCTACTGATCGTTGATAGATTAAGGGCCATAATAATCCTTCTATTTGTCACTGGTGAGAAGGAGAGGAGTCTCTGTCGAGGTGCAAACCACCAATTACTAACTCAAATAGAGTAATCTACTTCTAATTGAAACATTTATAATGAAAGTATTAAATTATAAAAAAAATTATGTATATAAAAATCAGTAAAAACTATTTTAATATTTTTAAATATTTCGGTGATTATTGGTAAATATCAATTTTAATCTATACATATAAATTGTTTAATTAAAAATTAAAAATAAGTTAAAAAAGTTTAAGTTATGCAATCTTAAATATAAATTAGGTTAAGTTTTGAAATAGGTTACGAATAAATATTTATATTTTGTTAATTATTTTATAAAATTTAAGTGATTTTAATTTTTAAAAAATTACTTTAAATAAAATTTATAATTATTCTAATACGTACGAAATCGGATACTGTCCTGATTTTTCATCAGTACTACTCTAAAGCAGGAATTTGTTCAATAGAAGACAAGACCATAGCGAAAATTTATAGCGTCAAAGGGCTGATATCTGTTATCTGAAATTTTCTTCTTTCTTATACATCTCTTTCTGAAATTGCAAGATTGACAAGTAAAAAGAAGATGATATTTAGATATTTAAAACCTTTCATGCAGATTATGACGGCAGTTTGACACATGCAAAACAGAATTACAGAATCAAAAATGCTTTCCAACTTTTGTTAGTAATCTGCAATCCCAGTATGTCTTTTGCAACCTGCAGAATAAAATATAGACCTGTTTGCCTTTTGATTTAAATTGCAAAGACCATGTATGGAAAAGAAACGATTATTATATCCTGGAAGGTTATGCTTTGCTTCAGGTTGCAACAAATAATCAGAACTTAAATGCCGATTCTTTTAATCTTTTCTTCAACCTTTACCTATGTTTCGTGGAGTGACTACTTATTCTGGTCATTACAGCACGTAGAAGTTTTTGTTAAAGCTTATTTCACGTGGAGCTGCTTTAACAGCTGTCTTATCTGATGCCATTGCTAAAGAGAGATTATAGGAGAAATTAAGTTGCAATTTAGTGTAGTTACACTAAACAAGTTCTGTTGTCTTCTAGGCCCAAAATGCTTGTATCCAGAACATCAAGAGAAAGCAAATGTTCAACATAAGCTTACTTGTCCATCACTAATTTCTTAGGAGAAGTATAACACCTATATCGGGCTGGATTTTTTCACCAGAGGCTATAGGGATGCTTCTAATGAAATCGGAATTACTTTACAAGAAATGGAATTTGTATTGTGATCATTTTAGCCCTGATTAAATTATTAGCTTTTATCTCATTCTAATTACTGTTTTTCTTATCGCAAGTTCTTTCTTTTTTTTTTTTTTTTCTCTTGAGGAACAAAAATGAAGGTAAGGAAGTCCCATTCTGAAGATCAAAAGGAGGACAAGATAAGAAGGTTCATGAGTTTACAAATAGAATGGACTCTCCCCTGTCTTTGATGCAAGCAATCATTGTGCAAGCCCTGAAAGACAGTGATGCTACACTGTTTGTTCTAAGTTTTAGTAAGTAATACAGTGAGGACAAACAGTTGTCAAACAAATGCAAATGGAGAAGTCAGTTCAAGAAGGTATAATCAATCAATCTAAAAGCTCAAGCTGATGGTTGAAGCCCAGAATCATATATTATTCTAAGAGTGTCCACGAGCCGTCGAACTAATCCTTGATTTGTCCACAATAAATCCTACCAAGAAAAGTATCTGGAAGTCTACGGTGATGCTTTCATCGGTTAAGGCGTGACTAAATCTGTGTAAGAATGGTACAAGACATGCCTGAAGCCTTAGGTTTGAGTTCTTTCGCACTCAAATTGATATGAGAAGTTCACAGATTGATAATTAAACAAGAAATTGATACACCAAAGATGGGAAGAGTAGAAGTATGATCAAGTTAGCACAAACAAAACATGATCAAGTTAGCACAAAACAAAACATAGTATGATTACAAGGAAAAGGAAAACAGAGTTGGATTCCAAGGCACTGAACTGAGCAAATAACTTGACATTTTTAGTCCTCCACATAACCTATGCAAGCTCGTTTGATCATCTTATTTAAGGATAGAAAACACTGTCTGCAAAATGGCTAAGATCAAAAAGGTGGAGGCAACAATTTGTGAAGCAATTGCCCATGGGGTGCCAAAATAGTTGCGCATGAACATAGCCCTCCATTTTGGCCACCTGAGGTCGCAGTACTTATTGACACCCTCACAGAGATCCAGGTAATAGTACCTTTTAACATATGCATCATGATAGAGCTTGTTAAAGAACTGAGTTGCATCCTCAGGATTGAGCCAATTATCTATAATTCCATTCTGGCAGAGAATGTCCATGTCCCTGGAAGTGTTGATAAGGTTATCTAGGAGTATAGCATATGAAGTGATTCTAGCACTGCAGTTGGGGGTACACTGTTCGTAGCTGATGAGGTTTCGGATAATAACTTCAGTTGTTTCCTGAATCAACAAAGATGGGATTTCTAGTACACCATCAATGAATTTGATGTCTAAGATGCTCCTTGACTTGCCTGGTCTGAATTTGATGCCAGCATCCAGGAGATTTGTGGCAGATGGCATAGGTTGCCATCCAGGTTTAACATCTTCCTCTTTCCCAGAGGACAAAACCAGCCAAGCTCTCAAGAGGTCGAGCACGTGCTTGTGTCCTTTGTGATGCTGAACTGAAGGAGGTGGTGTGGATGAGAAAATGTTGCTGAAGAATTTAAGGGCGAGATGAACAAGGGGCTTTGATCCAGGCCCCGTGGTCATGTTGAACAAGCGTTCAAGCACCATCCAAGGTATTTGGTTCTCCAGCAATATGAGGTCATGATATAAGTATTGGAGCATACAAGACATATTAAAAATAGGGTCATCTGAATCTCTAAGGTTGTTATCATCATCCTTCCGAAACAGCTCAATGAGGAAGCAGCCATCAAGAACCAATATCTGAACGAATTTGTCAACGTTAACGTCAATTGGTCCAGCGTAGTATTCACGCGCTTCTTTCTCCACACCTGCAACGGTGTTGATGAACTCCTTTAGCCTGGTCTCGCGACATGGTGATCTGGAGAGTAGGCCATGTAGATACTTGAGCTTAATTTTCTCTGTGGGTTTCAACTTCTCGGTATCATGGTGCCAGGGGCCTATAGCAAAGGCATTTGGGATGTAAGCCTTCTTATTATGCCTCTGGAGGATGTATGGTATTCTGAAGATGCAACATTTATCAGACATTGTTAGCTTTTGGGACATCATGTTCTCAAATGAAGCAGCCATTGAATCAACATTGATTCTGACTTCATCTTCTTCCTCTTTAGGAGGGATGGCTATACTAATATCCCTTAAGAGATTGAAATGCACCTCATCTGCCATCAATCTGTCAAGAAAAATGAAGATGAGATTCACAATTGTTCAAGGGAGCAGGAAGACCAAGTATGGGTCTAAACCCTTCTGCAAAACCTGTCGGAGGTTTCCAAAACATCAGATTGTAATGCTTACTGTAAGGACATTAGCAAATCATACAAATACCTAAACGAGTAGAACTCACTTGCAGACTTCGTCAGTCTTGGATGATTCCTGGAAAGACAACTCACAGGTGAAACTATTACAGTTTGCCCGGAGCCTACAAACCATTAGCAAGAAGCAACAAAATGGCATCAGAAAGTGAGATCTCTCATATCTGCATTGAATCTAAACAAGTTAAATAAAGCAATCTACCAGGCAGTTCAGAAGCAAATTCGTTATGTGATTTCTGGCAAATGCATAGAAATGGGGGGGTTCAATGTAGTTATTACAAAGAGAATTGATCCTTTACGTACAGAAGTACAAGTTGGACGTAAGGTCCAAGTGTAAATGTTCTTTTCTTATTCAAGACTCGTCATTTTTTTGTGCCTTTTAAGACCATTAAACTAACTCGGGAGTGAGGACCAAGGGTCAGAATTGTGTTTACTACATATTTTCTTGAACGTCTGGACTCAAACCTTTCTATTCAAAAGAGAATAAGCAAATAGTGGTCTCATACTTCTGGCCTGAAAGGCCCAATAAGCAAACAAAAGTCTGTCTGTTTTAGTTCTTTGGGAAAATAGGAGCTTAGCAGCCTAGAGCTCACTGTTTCAGGACAAATATGTTGATATGGTTTAAGTGTTGAAGAATGATTCAAAGTGTGATTTATAGTTGACTGGGTTTTGTAGTTTGACTAAGTTTGAGTCTTATTTCTGTTAGCGATAATAACAATATTGTTAACGTTAAGGACAATTTAATTGTAGATAAGCCTTTGTTAGTTTATTCTAGAAAGAGAAGAAAATTAGTTACCACAACCTTATCCTTATTCGGGAGAAGAGACTATAAGAAGCAAGAGGGAGTTTAGCTAGGCAAACTTTTTCTTTGATCATTAGACGTCGGCTCTTTAGCTGGGAGTAGAATCCTTATTCTACTATTATCTTTATTTGTTATTTCTACAATTCAATAAAGGTCTATATTCTTTTGTTCTACATCTTCTCTGGCTTCTAAACTCATCAATTTGGTGCGGTGAGCGTGGAATCAAACTTGAGATCATGACCAACACACGAATGGATAGTCGTATAGAAATGATGGGGAGGAGTCTTCGGACACTGGAACATAAAGTCGGGAGCATCGGTACTCAGATGGCAGAGAGTCGCCAACAGTTGGCTGAGAACCGACAACAACTAGAAGAAATAAAGAATTTCTTGACAATAACGCTTAGAGGGAAGACATTGGAAGACGGAGGAGGCAGCTCGACCACCTCAGCCGAAGCAGCTTCCGCTGTACCTACTAGCGTCGCACCTGCCAATGTTGCGCGACCACAAAATCGATTTATTTCATTGGACGATGTTCAAATATCTGTAAAAAAAAATCGAGCTACCAAATTTCAATGGAACTGATCCTTTGGGATGGGTTCGTCGTGCTGAACAGTACTTCTCAATCCAGCACACTCCAGACAAGCTAAAGGTCATGCTTGCCTTAGTCTGCATGGAAGGGCACGCGTTACATTGGATGACATGATTATAGGATCGGAGGGTTTTATCTAGCTGGGAGGATGTAAAGAATGAAGTGCTCACTCGTTTTAGCGATGCCTTGGCCACTAATCCCTATGAAGCCTTAGCTGCAATAAGACAAAGTGAGTCCATTGAAGATTATATTCGAGAGTTTGTCTCGAATCAACCCAGAATCGTACCTGGCCGGAAGAAGCATTCATTGACCAATTTCTGAATGGTCTCCAGGAAGAAATTTGGGTACACATCTGTTCACACGAAATAATTGATCTATATCGTACCATGAAGCTATCCCGGGAAATCGAATATGAACTTGAGGTTTTGTCGAGGAAGAAACCACTGCTATTGGACTCCAAGAAAGATGGTTTTGGGCTTGGCAATCGGGCCAGATCAGTGGTTGGAACCAATCAGGTGGAATGCCTTCTCTACCTTCTAGCAGCACATATCCTGCTCGACTGTTCAGCGTAACCCAGCCCGACTCCACATCAGTTCATAGATCTTTCCTTCCTACCAGCCCCGCATTATCCAATGCACGTTCAACCGCTTCCAGTACAGGGGGCAATAAAAGCTTACGTCGATATACACCAAAGGAATTTCAAGACCTTTGTGCCAAAGGTCTTTGTTTCTGTTTTCATCAACCTTATAACCCTTTGCATCAGTGCTCGGGAAAATCAATGCGAACTTTGATATTGGTCGACGAGGAAGACACCATTGATGATACCGAACACAAGCAGCTTGAAGTCATGGATGAGACGTTGGCAGGCGACGCGATAATAACAGAAGGACATTGTATGCAGTTAGAATTACCATGCTTTTCAATGGGCAGCTCGAATTTAGGTCGCACCATAAAACTATGGGCTAAGATTGGGGAACTCGTGATTGTAGTTATGATCGACAGTGGAGCAAGCCACTGTTTCATATCTCGGAGGATAGCTGAGCAACTGGGACTTCGGATTGAACCTACAGTCAGAATCGAAGTCAAATTAGGTGATGGGCATCGGAAGGAAACTGACGGCTATTGTCCAGCAATACTAGTTATGATTGCTAGCATATTGGTAATTGTAAATTGTTTTTTATTTCTCTTGGGTGGTGTTGACTTAATTTTAGGGGTCACCTGATTGCAAACATTAGGTGAGGTTAAGGCCAATTGGAAGAATATGTCAATAGAGTTTTTGTTAGGGGATCAGACTGTTCGTCTTGTGGGAGACAGTTCTTTAATGAATTGCTCAGTATCGATGCGTTCATTATGCAAGACACAGAATGCATCATATGAGTTAATTATTTGGCATGCGTCAATATAGACTGTGGAAGAAGATCAATCTAGCATTTCTGACCATCAGCGAGAGCAGCTTCAGCAGTTATTATCTCGATATGAAGTCATTTTCAAAGAACCTACAAGTCTACCACCCAACAGAACAATTGACCATAAAATTCCTTTATTACCGGGTGTAACAACAGTCAATGTTCGGCCGTATCGTTATAGCCATGGACAGAAGGATGAGATTGAACATCAGGTTGCAGACATGATCGCTATAGGCATTATACAGCCTAGGTTAAGTCCATTTTCAAGCTCGGTCTTCCTTGTACGAAAGAAGGACAACAGTTGGCGATTTTGCGTTGACTACCGCAAACTCAATAAGGCCACAGTCGTTGATCGATATCCAATTCCAGTCATCCAAGAGCTCTTAGATGAACTTCACAGGGAAATTTTTTTTAGCAAGACTGACTTACGATCCGGTTATCACTAGATAAGAGTACGAGAGGAAGACATACCAAAACTGCATTTCGAACCCACTCCGGACATTATAAATTTCGGGTAATGCCTTTCGGTTTGACTAATGCACTTTTTACCTTCCAAGCAGCCATGAATGACTTGTTTAGGCCCTTCCTCCGTCGCTATGTCCTGGTATTCTTCGATGACATATTAATTTACAGCAGCAGTTGGAAGGAGCATATGATTCACTTGGAAGTTGTGCTAGATAGGCTTGTAACAAATCAGTTCGTTGCAAACAGAAAGAAGAGCAGTTTTGGACGTATTGTGATTGAATACTTGGGGCATCTGGTGTCGGCTAAAGGCATGTCTATGGATCCTTCAAAAGTCACAAGTGTTTTACAATGTCCTACTCCAAAGTCAGTCAAGGCAGTTCAAGCATTCCTAGAACTGGCAGGCCATTACAGACGGTTTATCCGTGGCTATGGTCAGATTGCTCAACCTTTAACCAGCTTGCTTAAAAAAGAAGCTGCAAGAAAATGCCATTGGCCAAGTGAGGCGCAAACAGCTTTTGATACTCTTAAACAAGCCATTACTACTGCTCCAGTATTATCCATGCTTGATTTTTCCAAAGAATTTACAGTAGAATGCGATGCTTCAAGGAGTTGTGTAGGAGCTGTTTTGATGCAAGCTAACCATCCCATTGCATATTTTAGCAAGGTGCTTGCTCCTAGACATCTTGCCAAGGCTGCATATGAAAAAGAACTCATGGCCTTAGTGTTAGTTATAAGGCATTGGTGACCATATCTTGTAGGGAGAAAATTTAAGGTGTGAACTAACCACAGCAGTCTCTGCCATCTATTGCAACAACATATCACTACTCCAGCACAACAAAATTGGGTGGCTAAACTACTAGGATATGAATTCAACATTGAATACAAACCAGGCAACCTCAACCGAGCAACCGATTCCTTATCACGTCGAAACGAAGACATCGAGTGCGCAACAATATCAATACCTTGCTGGCTACAGTGGGAAGAATTAGATCACGAAATCCAACAAGATCACACCTATCAGTAACTTAAAAGTTGGGTGAAGCAGTCCCCGCGCACCTTTGCAAATTACAAAATTATTCATGGCATACTCTTTCATAAAGGCCGACTATTTCTCCCTTCGAAATTTGCTTGGATACCTAAACTAATTGAAGAATTCCATGCCACTCCTCAAGGCGGACACTTCGGCTCCTTCAGAACATATCGCAGATTAGCAGTCAATGTTTATTGGCCTGGAATGATGAAAAAGATCTAGCAATATGTAGCAGAGTGTTTGATTTGTCAACGAAACAAGTATGAGACGATGTCACCAGCGGAGTTCTTACAACCACTTCCGATATCGGGATAGGTTTGGTCTGATAGTTCTATGGACTTTATAACTGGACTACCTAAATCACATGGTTTTGATTGCATATTGGTTGTAGTAGATAGACTTAGCAAATATGCTCATTTTATTGATCTGAAACACCCCTACATAGCTAGAACGGTAGCTAATCGTTTCGCTAGGGAAATTATACACTTGTATGGTGTCCCTCAAAGTATTGTCAGTGATAGAGATGCATTGTTTATGAGTTATGTTCCGAAATTATTGAGTTTGTTTGTTAGTCAAATGTGCAGTGGAGTTAGTTGCTATTTTTCAGATGTAGTGATTG
>JANQAP020000246.1:1380299-1393077 GCA_026874005.2 Erythroxylum coriaceum
ATGAGACTATTGGGGACTTTCATGAAAGATTGCGAGATATAGCAAATCAGGCACATCAACTCAGAAAGAAATATTCCAATTCGAAACTAGTTAAGAAGATATTGAGATCATTGCCTCCTAGATTTATTCCAAAAATTGCAGCAATAGAAGAGGCCCATGACATTAATGTTCTGTCATTAGAGAAGGTAATTAGAATTCTTACAATTTCAAAATAAATCTTTTAAGGGATAAACAAGAAAGAAGCAAAAGATTGGCACTACACGTTGAAACTGGAAAAAGTGTGAATGATATAGAAGATGAATCCGATGAGAATGAAGATATGGAGTTATTAACATGAGAGTTCAGTAAGTGGTTGAAAAGAATGAAAAAGGACAAATCCTAATTCAGACAACATGGTGGGAGTTCATCGAGTATCAACTTAAAGCAACAAACCAAAGCTCAAAAGGGTGAAAGGAAAGTGAAGAGAATCCAATGTTATGAGTGTCAGAGCTTTGGGCACGTTCAAGCTGAATGTGCTAACACTTTGAAGAAGAGAAAAGGGAAATCATTTAGAAGCATTTGGAGTGAGAATGAATCCGGAAGTGAGTATGGTAGTGAAAAAGAAATCGTTAATAGTGCTGCATTAGTTGCTTTACATAGCAAAAGTCTAGTTACTTGCTTAACAGTAACTGAGAAGGAAGTAAATGAAGACGTAAAAGGGGGAAAAACGAAAAATTTCTAGAAAAACGCAAACAACCCAGCTCAAGACCCAATATCAAATTATGACAGTGATGAAAGTGACCTAGATGATAAAAAGGAGAATATTTACGAGGCTTACAAAGCTATGTATGAAAAATGGGAGAATACGTATAGAAAGAATGAAAGATTGAAAGAAGAAAATCTCTCCATGAAGAACACTATCTAAGGGTTAGAAAAGAATTTGAAGTTGGCATTAGATGAGCTTGTTGAAGCTAGAATGAAATTAGTAAGTACCGAAAAGGGATTGAGAATGTTGAATGGAAGCATAGAAAAACTAGAAAAGTTAATCGAAATCGGTAAGGTTAAAGGAGATCTTCAAGACATTGGCCATAAGGGTGAGTGCTCTAAGGTGAATGATGAGAAAATTGATATACCCATATCTGTCCAACAAGAAACATCAAGGAAGAATCGAAGATTTGTTCCCACATGTCATTTTTGCGGAGTTATCGGGCACATAAGCCCAAAATGTTACAAGTTACTATAGATGTTGTTTCAAAGAAGCCAAAACCGAAGGACCCTATATCCCTTATATAAATTTCAAAATCAATCTTCAGTACCGAAATCCACTTGGGTTAGAAAGGGTCAAGGACAAGTACAAAGACGTAGTGAAGAAAAAACAAGAAAGTGTTCAGATTCACAGTTAGTTACTACTTTTGAAGAAACTGTTCAGATTGAGGATAAGTCAGTTACTTCAGATGAAGAAATCAATCAGACAGTTGATGACCGAGATAACGTGACGAGGAATAAGCCCATGTTTGAATTTCTTCGAGGGGCACAGGGACTGTGTACTTTACATTTTTTTAAGTATGGTTTGATGTTATTTATTAAAAAAGGAAGAAAAGAAAATTCAAAAAAATTGTCTTCTTTAGTTCTTCTTTAATTTTTATGTTGTCATTGTCGTCTCATCTTTTTAGTAGTTTGCATTTTGACTTTTATTTGGCTCCACCGAAGACTCTTCAGCTCGCTTATCAATACGAGTCTCTCTCTCGGGTATCTCTCTCTCTTTCGGGCATATCTATCGGTATTTTGAATGGTGGCAAATTGTCATCTTGGCGTGCTTATGATTCTTCCGCTGCACCTACTTTTGATTCTTATGATTCTGTATTTTGACACTGTTTTGTCCCAAGGGGGAGTTATTAGATTATTTATGGTGACTGTTCCATTCAGGCGGAGATTTCAATTAAGGGGGAGTTCATATGAATTGTAAATTTGATACTTATATGTCCAATTATGTTATTCAGAGGAAGTTTCTTATTTGTGACAAGTAATGCCAAAAAGGGGGAGATTGTTAGGAATATATGTTATATATCTAAGTAATTAGTTTTGGCATTCTTTATTAATTGGACCTATAAGATATTAATTGGATGATGATAACTAATCATGTATCTTTGTTTGATCTTTGTTTGCTTGGATTCAAAAAGCTATTGGGGATAATATTCTGGTTGTGATAGAGTCCTATCTCTAATTGATGTGTATCTTGACTAGAGGTTTGATTGATTATGGCCATGTGGGCTGAAAGGCATTGGCTTGATTTCGGGAAAAAGACACGAAGGTATATTGGAGTTGTGTGCTAAAAACATGGCTATATAATATTGCTAGATTTTTGGGATAAGGATCAAGTAAATTGGTTTTTATGTAATTGGAGTGTGGGTCTTCATTGTTAGAGCCATGAATGTATCTATTATGGGGTAAGTGAATCAGGTGGCGTTGCGTCATTATGGGATAAGTGAATCAAGTGATTTTGCATCAATTGTGTAGTAAGCGTTAATTGGATTTTTGAAAAACACAGCTGAAGGGGTGTTGAGATTTCCGTGACTCAGCTCTTGCATTTGGTGTGTTATTTTTACTTGGTGAAGGTTTTGGCTAAGGGATAAATTGATGGGTTGTGCATAATTTTATTGGCCTTTTGTTTTGATATTAAATCACTAGAGTAGCACACTGTTGGAAGGGGTTCTCTTTATGCATGTGCGTGTGTGTGATTTCAACATTGATAGATTCACGTTTATGCATTAATTATTTTGGAAATCGCTTGCACTGATCTTCATCCATTGGAGTAGTTTTTGACTGGGAGAATTTGACACTACGTATATGTTCTGCTGGGTATCACTTATTAACTGAGTAGCCGTAGTTTGACTCTAAAGCTGGCGCAAATTATTTCAGCTAGTCGACAATTATTTAGATATATTTCGGGAAGCTGATAATAGGGAAAGCTCTTTTATCTCAAGTGTATTGTTGTTCTTTTCTTAGTTGATTAATCACTTGAGTTATTTTTATTAATTGTCTTTCATTAAGAGTAGTAGAGAAAAATCCTCTGACGAGGTTAACACGAGTCGATCGTATTATTGGGTGTGAAATTGTTTCACGGGTAGTAAGGACGAGGGATAGTGTCAAGGGGTGAGTGGTGTCGGCTTAATAAAGCCTTGTATAAAACTATTGTCATTAGTGAAAGAATTAATATGGGTGAGGGCCCCGCAGACGTAAGCAAGGAGTGCTGAACTGCGTTACCAAATTTCTGGTGTCATTTATTATTTCGCTTTTGATTGATTTTGTTTTTTATTTGTGCCAGAGACGACCACGGTAAAATTGAAAAGTTTGCGAAACTACTTCCTACGGTTTTTCAGGAAGATTACTTAAAATAAAGGCTTCTTGATTAAGAAGCTTGTGAACCTGAAGTTAAAGGCTGGGAAATTAGTGCTTGATCATCTCAACGATTTTCAAGATATCATCAATAAGCTGACCACCACGAAGATCATCCTTAATGATGAGCTACAAATTTTATTCCTGTTAAGTTCCATACCAGATAGTTGGAAAATTTTGGATGTAACTATCAACAACGCTACTTTAAATGGTGATTCTTTTTTTGGATGTGATTAAAGAGAGCAATAGAGAGATTAGGACGAAGGAGATTAGTGTCAATAATATACAAGATCTTATGGTAGAAATAAAGCAAAAAACAAAAGTAGAGGCTCCAAATGGCAGGACAAGTCTAACAATATATTCAAGTCTAGAGACAGTGAGAAGACCACAACGTATCACTACTGCACCAAATCTAGTCATATGAAAGCATTCTACTACAAGTGAAAGAGAGACTGGAAGAAGCAAGAGAACCAAAAAGATGCAGATGACAATAACACTACAATAACAACCTCAAGTATAGATGATGAGTTGTCATTGATTCGTGTGACCAGTGATTGTCTCTACATTAGTCACTCAGATTCTGAATAACTTGTTAATAAATAAGCTTCATACAATGTGTTCCAAAGAGGGTATACTTCACCAGTAATAGGATTGGTAATTTTAAAAGTGTGTAGATAAAAAATCAGAGCTTCAATAGCATCATCAGTTTGGGTGGCATCTAAGTTGAGACTGATGTTGAATGCATGTTACCTTTAAGAGGAGTTTGATGTATTCTTTACTTGCGCCTTAATTTGTCGTCTGCAAATGTGCTTGAATAAGAATGATATTAGCACACATTTGATGATGGAAAGTGGAAAATGTCTAAAGAAGCATTAACAGTTGCTCTTGGTGGATTATGCTGCACCCTATACAAGACACAGTTAAACGTGTGTGCCGGAGAACTACGTATAGTTGAACGGAACTTATGGCACTGAAGATTAGGGCATATTAGTGAGAAAGGATAAAGTTTCTATATGTCGAATCAGTCATCCTACGAAGACTACTGTTTCACTCAACCCCGACTACCATTGCATGTTTGGAAAGCAACAAGTTTTGTTTCATAAAAGGTTTACTAGAAGGAAGACAAAGTTGGAGCTAGTATACTCTAACTTGTGGTTTTATAGAGGTAGAGTCTTTAGGTAATGACAATTACTTTGTTACTTTTATTAATGATGCTACTCGTAAGACTTGAGTCTTCGTACGGAAAACAAAAAGCCAGATGTTTGAAACCTTTAGGAGATTTCATACCACGATAAAAAGATAAAAAGAAACTGACAATGAAAGCAAGTGTACCTCTAAAGAGCTTTAAGGATTATTGGGCAAGACATGGTATAAGACACGTGACGTAATAAGACTCACCTGTCTAATAAAAATAATAAATTAATATTATATCAACAGTAACATAACAAATTACTCAAAGTTAATTTTAAATATTTTGTAAACATGAAATTTTATTTTAAAACGTTAAAGTATAATTTAGTAAAAATATTAAAATTAAATTTGCACTTTTTCCCTTATAGAAAACAAAATTAGGAAACTATTTTCATAATTGGGAATTCGAAGATTGAAAAGAAAGCGCACCAAAAATAACAGGGGTTCAAAATAGTTTGAATTTTTTGTTGTTGCGTGTTTTTGGATCGCTGACAGCTGGTCCTGGTCTCTGGGAATCAGGCGTCATTACAAAATAGTTGCAACTGATGGATGTAAATGAAATGTTGGCGAAAACCAACTTTGTTAGCTTGCATGTTTTTATATAATCTCTTACGAAAGAGGGGAGGGTCAGATTACTCGACAAAGAAAAAGGGACAAACTATGCCTATTCATTCATAATGTTGCCATCTGATGAAGACTCCAAGTAGGAGATCACGAGATCAGCTGCTTTGCATCCTGAGGCTATAGCTTTCCCGACAGCCAATCCACCTCTATGGTTTCCTGGCAAGCAGGCACAGATTACAGGTTTTAATGACAGTTGTTAGAAGATTCTAAGATCACTTGTCCTTCAACAATCCTAACAATTATACAAATTATCCATAAACCGTTACCAGCATAGAAGAATCCAGGAAGGTTTTTCTCCATTCTCTCGATCGCTTCCAGTACTGCATTGTAGTTCCGTCCATACAAGGGAAATGCTTTACTCCAGTAAAAATGACTGCATCAAAATGTTCTAATGATTCATCTCCAAACATTTATTTCAGCTAGAGCAAAAGTGTATAAAATAGGTATATGCATACTTCATAAATGTAGGCTCTCCCTCAACCCCTAACAACTGTCTGAGATCAGAAGTTACAATGTGTTTCAGATCCTCCCTGAAACATCAGGTAATTTTATGTGAACGTAGAGAAGCAAGGTTTTTGCTGAGTATAAAGCTACATGGATGTATTTTGAATTGGCTTATATTTTCCAAACGGAAGTATAAGAGGTTCCTCTTACGCTGTAGCTTTAGCTAGTTCCCTGTTTCGACTCCCACCAACGAAGGATGTATAGAGATAAAGGTCGTTGGGTGCACGATCAGGAAACATTGTAGAGGAAAAAAGAGTACCTACACACAGGAGCACACCTTTTAATAAGTTAAGAAAGAAAATGCAAGGTTTTTAGTTGCATTGGGTAGTGTTGAGGATTTACCAAGAGTTTTTAAACCATTTTGTCCCTCTTTGGAGGGAACAAGAACTCCAAATCCTTCGAGGGGTCTCCTAACATTCTCCTTTTTAAATGTTGTAATTATGATAGACAGTGGCATGTAGCTCACCTAACATCAAAATAACGGTGAACAGAGTTAGTGATGTAAAAATGAACTACTAAATAGTTGGGCAGATTAGATATCTCTTTTATCTCTGCAGTTCAAAGTACCAGCAGTTCCTTGTTGGTTAGTACATGGTGAGACAATATGAGGGCAATCAATAATTTAATATTGAAGTGAAATTGAAGTGGGCACCAGTCCGCTCTACTCGGAGTGCACACAAAGGCCCATAGTGACATTTCACCAGCTTATCAAAATTATTTAGTTGCAAGAAAGTTTAACTTATTGGTTTTGCTCCAAATGATAACAAAATTTTAAAAAAGGAAATTGTCATTATACAAAATACATGTTGCTTGCTATATTTCCTTCTTGACTGTACCCATTAACCATGAAAACATGATTTGCTTAAAAATGAAAGTGATAGGTAAAGATGCATATATAGGAATATGGCCCCAGTTTCTGAGTTGATGGAAAGCTCTGCAATTGCCAAGGATGACAATATTGCTATAGGAAGTACCTCAGGAATAAAGTCCAGGGGAACGAGATTTCTGTCTCTTGTAATCTTTATTTCTTTGACATTGCATAGTGGTGCCTGAGAAAAACAAGTTCATAACGAGGCATGGTCTTAGAGGATGTGTATATACATGAATGTGTTTAGGTTAGAGAATGCAAGATGGAATTGTGTTATTCAAAGAAAGGGGAAAGTTTTCCAATAAATCATTCATTTACTGAAAGGTCCATTTTCAGGTAATGGACATCCTGAATTATAGGTTGACCAAGACATCAAACTTACTCCGAAGCTAGCTATGCAATAGAAGTTCAGAATGGGTTTAACAGCTAATATCCGAGTGTCCCTAGGTGTTTCTTCTGTCTCTTTCCATCTTTATTCCATTCAAGCAACATAGAATAATTGTAACAGTTTTTAAGCACTCGCCATGCTAAAGAAGTAATTTTTACTGGCTAGGCATGTTGACTTAGATACTATACCATGCAGTGTCTCAGTAAAAAACAACATAAGTACCCCAAACAATTGCTGCTACCAAAACCACTAACCGTCATGATGACAGCATCATAAGATGAGTCCTGTGAATGCTTGTCACCCTTTGAAGCATGAGAAATTGACCAGTTCTCTAACTTCTCATCATGAACATATGACAATGAAAGCACCTTTGATTTTAGCTTTAGGTTGTCCTCCCCAAGCTCTTTGCATAGTGAGTCAGTGAGAGTCTGCATAATTAGAAATCAGAAAAAAAATTAATTTTTAGTAAATAACATTATGTTCTACGGCTGGTTTTCGCATTGACTTGTAACAAGCCTACAAGTTTAGCTAGTTTTCTCCCAACATAGAAGTTATAGTTATAAGCTATCCATCACCAAAACAGGATAACCTAAAGTTGAGAATGCCAAAATCAAGCACCATTACTTCTGCCAATAAAGACATAGGTTGAGCTGCAAACCCGTAAGCAATAAAAATGATCCAGTTCAACTTTGATGACACCAAGAGTAGCATAGATAATATAACCAAAGGATACAAAGACATATAAGCAGAAACACCTATGCTAGATCATTTGAGAAGGAAAAGGTATCCACTACATCTACCTGCATTCCACCTAGAAAAGAAAATGAACCACGTCGATATTTCCTTTTTTCTTGAGCAGACTTCCCATCTTCACTCTTCTCCCTTTTGGCAAATAACTTTTCTTGAATAGCCCCAGCTATTATAGAACCAAATCTTGTAAAAGTAACAATATTTGCATTTCATCAACTTAAGTGAATCAAGCAGCAAGTATGAACATTTTAAAAAAGGTCATTGATGTCAAGACAATAGTTCTAAATCATTTTCTAATGAAACACTCTTAGCATACAAGTGTAGGTAATAAAAAACTAAGCTGTAAATTACCGTTTTTCTAAATTCCAAAGCTCTGGAAAAGAATATTGTGCCTAAAACAGAAAAAGGAACAAGATGATTGAGCTTGTGGAACATGTTAAGAAGAGAAGAAATGGCGAAGACTCTTTTTCAAGTACGTGGACTACTGGCTACTAAAAGCAGTTGCTTAAAACTAACATCAGGCTACAGAAGCCTGATATGATTCACGATATCATTTTTAGCAAATATATCTTTTGGATTATGCATGGCATAAAAGGATATCCAGCTCAACGTATCTTGGATAATTGAGCCAGGATGATTGAGCTTAAAAATGGTGAAAGAAATCATTAATTTTACAGAAGGCAAGCCGGTCCCCAGTCAGACTACTACTTACAGAAAGAGAGTCAGGATCTCCAGCACTTGAGCCCGCAACAAAAGGATCAATAAGATAATCAACAACCTGGAGAGAACAAAAAGAATAACCATCTTTTACTCAAACTTTTAAAACTGTTATTTTAATGTCTTTTGATGTTAAAGTGAGACATCATACCTCATTTCCAAAATGCCGCTGAAAAAACCCACGAACACTGCAGAGAATAAAAAAAGTAAGATAATGCCTAAAATGTGAAACTTAAAGAAATTTACAAAATGCAATATTACTGAGTATATTGCTATGGCAAATTCTATTTCTTACCTTTCATGTGTGTTATTATCACACTTCTTCGAACACTCACTTCTCTTCCACAAAAAGGGCTCCAGAATGATATGAAACTGCAAACACAACAATACATGCATAAGCATGCAGGGATTGCATATTCAAGAAATTAAGCCTAGGACTAGTTCTAAGATACTAAAATTAACTCCAGATGAACAAACCTTTGATTGCACAGAAAGAATGTGGCTTGTGATCAGCGCAATGGGATTTGTGGGTAACTGGTTTTCAAAATTCAGCAAACAAATGCTACCAGTGAGTCAAAACAATCGATGCATTTGAAAGGAGGACTAATCTTGCTATAAGAGAAGCAATATCTGTTGGAAGCAAATACACAAAAAGGTGAACGTACCAGCGCTGGCTTCCCATTTCTTACAATATATCGCTTGTTCTGTGATATTGGCTGTGACATTTCACAAAAAAATAGTAAGGCAGATTATGAGCTATAAACTTCAAAAAGGAACCTGAGAACTACTAAGCATACTTCACTATATTGAGTACCACAAACAAAGCCATTTCAAAATCGTGTTGGCATCCCAAACTAAAGACCACAACAAAAATTGTTGTATTAACTGAAAGAATGCGATCAAAAGGTTTATGGTTCAATTGTTCACGGGAAAAACGGCATGTATACATTCGTGATGATACAGGAAACCTTACGAATTGTTGCTTGTCTCGTAGTCCAAGATCATCAAGTAGAGTTCTGACCTCCTTCTCACTCTCAGTCTGTACAAAATAGGAAAAAAACAAAAATAAACTACAGTACAAGGCATCAATAGAATCATCATCATCAAATGTCAACAATCTCAGCATCTTTCTCAAGGATCTAAAGGAACTTCTCTCCTGAAAGATAGATGTAGTTCTAACTCATCAAAGTTTCCTCCGGTAAAAGATAAAAGTTGATCACTAAATAATCTAACATAACATCTTGGACTAATGTACCATGGTATTAGCACCCTCGTCCCATATAAGACCATGATCTGAAACGCTTCTCAGTTTCCCTCCAGCTCTTCCTTCCGCTTCAAATACTGTGACCTTCAAGCCGTGTGACTGCAGCTTGTAAGCTGCAGCAAGCCCGCTTCAACATACATTGACATAGGTGAGCATCCCTCGTAAGGTAGATATCCCAAAATAATTTATAAACCATAAGAGAGACACAAATTCCGAGTTGAATATCCAGGCTCTTGAAACATCAAGAGGAATAAGACCAATATTTCCCAGATTAACTTTTATATCGTAAGTAAATTCCAAAAAGTATTCAAAAGGTAATAAAGATTTCTCCTTTATTACATGCAAAAACACTTCATCACTTAGAAAACCTTAACAGTAGTCAATGTCCTGGTCAATAGTCCAGAGATCAGACAATTGAGTAATGGACTGGAAAAACAAAAGCAAACTACCTGACACCTGCACCAACAACAGCGACCCTTTTACCAAAACCTGAAAAAAATGAGACCATTATCATGACTTTTTCCGGTGAAATTCTTATCCTCCATTGCTATCTCATATATTTAATATGAGTGTTTATTTAACATAGTTTTAGAATCAAGAAGAAGAAGTGGGTACTGTACTCTGTTTCTTCTCATCTTCCAGGGTAGTTGACGCCATTTCTGGATTATCGGGTCACTGCTACTCCTCTCAAATTCAACGACTGAATTACCGGTTGTTGAACGGTGTTGGCACATCTTTAGTTGTGACGTTGGCAATCGTTTTCCGCTCAAGGCCTGAGTTCTATTCGGGCCATTGTTTTGTTAACACATATAATGGGTATTGCAATCCACAAAACCCAATAACAAATGGGCTTTCCTTATAACTTAGAGCGGGCGTTTATATTGACAATCATAAAAATAATGTCTAACTAAAAATTGGAAAAATCATTGCAATATAATGAAATTATACTCCTGAATTTTAATTAAATCATTTTGATTGTGTTGGTATGATTTTAAATGTGAAAGATTTTATTATTAGTTTAATATGCTATCAATACTCGATTAAATAAGCTTCTTAAGCCCCCTAAGAGTGATCGAGTTGGTGGGGGCATGAGACCAAAAGATCATGTGCTTGAATTTCCCTATCAATAATCTCTCGATCGAGTCTGTTGTACAGGGCTTGCCTAGTACGGAGCACTCGGTTGGCGTGATTTATAGGCTATTGGGTCTATCCGAAGGTTTACTCAGTGTGCATCTAAAAGATAGCGGCTACGGGTTCCTCCATTCAAAAAACAAGTTTCTTAAAATCAAAATTTAAGAAGATCAAACTTTATAATGCAAATTTTATTTAAAATAAAATTATAGTGCCACAATAAAGTAAATTTGAAGTTCAATTTTATATATATAATAAAATATTATTTCATGAATAAACATGTGATAAATCTATAAAAAGATAAATCAAAATTGATATGCTAAAATTTCATGACAAATCTATAATAAGCTATTCACAAGCTTTAACGAATTAATTTATAAAATTTTAATTAATTTATTAAATGAGTTATAAATTGAATTTTAAAATTGTATCTATTAATAGGTTGAGTGTGGAGAAGTTTGTAATGAATTTTCAAATCTTTAAGAATTATAATAGTTAATGGATAATAAATTATAACTGTTAAACCTTTTTGAATTTCTGCTTAACTTATTAAAAACCTGCTAGTGAAGTAAGACCTCCTAGGGATAAGAGACATAGAGCTAAAAAGAGGGTAGAGCTAAAACAAAAGAGATAATTTCAATAAATATAATTAAATATCATCTTATCAAATTTCCTCACACCGAACTCATGCTTGTCTTCAAGCATATATTAACTTAACACATCATTCATCATCATAACAACCTCTTATCTTCTTTCATATTATCTAGAAATATCCCGAGAGCTAATACACATTAAAGGTTAAAATAATAATTTAGAAGACAAACACTCATAGGATACATTTTTAGAATTAAAGCATAGCATCTCATCAATTCCATCAAAATTAAATGAAATAAGACTTGAGATCCTCTCACAAAATTTGCTCTATACACTCAAAGTGTTTAGGATTCATTAAGCTCTCAGATCAAATTATAGAGAATTATTTCCATAAGTTTGCTAATGAATCATGTCTCCACCACTTAACAAAAATGAACCTAATGCATAATCAAAAGGACTTGATAAGAGTTGTAACGTGGTTTAGGTAAGGTATGATAAAAAGAAGTTTTTAAGTTAAATAAATTGAAGGAAATTATACAAACTTATCCACACAAGTTTTAACTCAATTTCATCCAAGACCTTTGATTCAAATAGCATCATTTTCTGTATATATAGAACGATGAGATGATTGAAAATGATGTTATTTGAATCATATATATATATATATATATGCATGTATGTATGTATGTATGTATTCTTTCTTTTTTTCTTTCTTTCTTTTAACAAGAACTTCAATGAGGAAATTTCTTTTTTTTTTCTTATACTTCTCTCCCATTCTATAAGTAAAAAAATGAAAAATCAAAACAATGCAACTTGAATCAATACTACAAGAAAAATGTCATTTTGTGACGAAAATTATCGACGGAAAACTTCAACAATCCGTCGGTAATAGGTATTACCGACGAAATTTACCGACAGACAAAAACGTCGTAGATTCGGCCGTAGCTAACACTTACCGACGGTCTAAGCATATTCCGTCGGTAACTTTACCGATGGTAAATTTCCTACTTTAGGTAAATTTAGCGTCGGAATATTATCTTGTCGTCGGTAACTATATCGAAGATTTGGTCTGTGCCCGACCGTCGATACAATTTAGCGACAATTTTGTTGTTCCATCGGCATATTTACCGATGGTAACAAACGTACCGTCGGTATATTTGCTAAAAACTTTACCAACGGAAATGAAATTCTGTCGGTAATTGCTTCTATATGAGCGACGGAATTACTCGTGTACCATCGGTAATTTGTGCTTACCGACGAACGTTTCTTTCTGTCGGCAAATGCGTTACTTAATGTTTTTAAAATATGTAATATATATTGTCATTATATTTAAATTATGGTTAATGTGTAATTTTAATAATTAGAAATTTAT
>JANQAP020000246.1:1490078-1503358 GCA_026874005.2 Erythroxylum coriaceum
TTGGAGAAGGTAATCGGAATTCTTATAAATTTCGAAATGAATCTTTTAAGGGGTAAGCAAGAAAGAAGCAAAGGATTGACATTACAGGTTAAAACTCAAAAGGGTGAAAGGAAGGTGAAGAGAATCAAATGTTATGAGTGTCAAGATTTCGGGCACGTTCAAGCCGAATGTGCTAATACTTTGAAGAAGAAAAAGGGAAAATCCTTTACTAGTACTTGGAGTAAGAATGAATCCAAGAGTGAATAAGGTAGTGAAGAAGAAATCGCTAATGGTGATGTGTTAGCTGCTTGACATAGCAAAAGTCCAATTATTTGTTTAACAGTAACCGAAAAGGAAGTAATTGAAGACGAAAAATTGAATAAATTACGAAATTTTGGGAAAAATGCAGACTCTTTAGCTAAAAGCTCGATCTCATATTATGACAGTAATGAAAGTGGTTCAGGTGATAAAACGGAGAACATTTATGAGACTTACGAATTAATGTACGAAAAATGGGTAAAAACTTGTAGAAAGATTGAAGGAAGAGAATCTCTTCATGAAGAACACCATATAAGAGTTAGAAAAGAAATTGATGGTAGCATTAGACGAGCTTGATGAAGCCAGTCTGAAGTTAGCAAGTACTGAAAAGGGTTTGAGAATGTTGAATGGAGGCACAGAAAACTTGAAAAAGTTGATCGAAATCGGTAAGATTAAAGGAGATCTTCAAGACATTGGCTATAAGGGTTAGTGCTCCAAGGTGAATGATGAGAAAATTGATATACCTAGATCTGTCCGAGTAGAAGAAACATCAAGAAAGATTTAAAGATTCGTACCCACGTGTCATTTTTGTGGAGTTATCGGGCACATAAGGCCGAGATGCTACAAGATGTTACAAATTATGTTTCAAAGCGGTCAAAATCGAAAATTTAGATACTCTCCATTAAATTTCCAGCAGCAACCCATGTTATTGAAGCACTCTTAGGTTAGAAAGGGTCAAGGACAAGCACAAAGATGAAGTGAAGAAAAAACAAGAAATTGTAGAAATCCACAGTCAGTTACTGCTTTTTAAGAAACTATTCAGACAAAGGATAAGTCAGTTACTTCAGAAGAAGAAACCGATGACCGAGATAATATGACGAGGAATAAGCCCAGGTTTGAAATTCTTCGAGGGGCACAGGGATTGTATACTTTACATTTTTGAAGTTTTTCTTTTGTGTTGTTTTAAAAAAAAGAACGAAACGTAAAAAAAATTGTCTTCTTTAGTTCTTTAGTTTTTATGTTGCCATTGTCGTCCCATCTTTTTAGTAGTTTGCATTGTGACTTCTATTTGGCTCCACCGAAGACTCTTCAGCTCTCTCATCAGTGTGGGTCTCTCTCTCGGGTATCTCTCTCTCTCACTACACTGACAACACTCATCTTTATTTGCTTGGGTTTATGAATTTGATCAATCTTATGAAGATGGAATTGAAGTAAGTAATGATATGTTGGCATGTGTATTGATTGGTGGTAAATTGTTATCTTGGCATGCTTATATTTCTTCCGCTGAACCTATTACTGATTTTTATGTTTCTTTATTCGCTGAGATTGATTATGTTGAAGGCATTCTTCGTTTTGACAATGTTTTGCCCCAGGGGGAAGACATCAGATTGTTTATGGTGAATGTTCCGTTTAGGGGGAGATTTTAAGGTATATACGTGACTATTGACATCTTTTTGTCCCAAGGGGGAGAAATTTAGATGATTGGATAAACTTGAAGTTCTTTAGAACTTGATGTTTAATTAAGGGGGAGTATTTTTCATATGAATTGTCAATTTGATACTTATATGTCCAATTATGTTATTTAGGGGGAGTTTCATATTTATGACAAATAATGCCAAAAAGGGGGAGATTGTTAGGATATATGTTATATATCTAAGTAATTAGTTTTGGAATTATTTATTAATTGGACATATAAGATATTAATTGGATAATGACTTGGATTCAAAAGCTATATGGATAATCTTCTACTTGAAAAAGAATCCTATCTTGGTTTGAAGTCTATCTTAGGAGGGGGTGTGATATATCATGTGTGTGTGAAGTTTAGGTGTTTCTAAAGGTTTTTGGATGTGAGATAACGTTGCTGGAATTTTTAAAAAGGTGTGGCCAAGTACAGAAAATTAAGTGTGTGCAGTGGGCATTAATTACATATGGATGTTACGTGATTTTTGTGGATTGAAGAAAACAAAGGGATGTGGTTGTCATGTGTTTGGTATGGGACTCTTCTTGCTTGAGGGTGTTGGTGTCGTACACGTCTCCAATTAATAGCTGAAGTGAATTTCTTGCGTTGTGAAACAATTGTTGTGGGGTTGTGCGTTTATGGTTAATCAAGAAAGATATACGGCTACAACATTGCATGGGAAGATAGGTGAATAAAATTTGTGTGTTGAGTGAGATAAATCAATAGGCCAGTGGCCTTGAGTGGGAGTTTTGGCAATCAAGAGTGTAGTGGCCTTGCGTGGGTTGTGAGTTTATGTCTTCATATATACCGTGTGTTTTATAAAAGGATGTGTGGGCGTTAATTGGTTTAAGGCTTTGGTGAGACACACGACTGTGTTTATGAGTGAGCATTGTGAGTGCCTTGGGTATTGTGTGGATTGATGGGTTATTATTGAAGACGTGGGCTGTTTGTTTGTGTGTTCTTTGGTGGTGTGTTCCTTGCTTGATTGATAACAATTAAAGAGTGCAGTACGTATTTTCTGAATGGGAGATTCATGGCTCTGTATTGCTCATGTTGGACTGTCATCCTTGTGGAGTGGCTCACGGTTGAACTGATTGTTGTTGTGATGACTTTTAGATTTATTTCAGTGGAGCTTAACCTTTCGGAAAGTTATTCCTCTCTTTTATCTCAAGTGTACTATCGTTTTTGTTTCTAGTTATTTTAATCACTTGAGTTGTTCGTTTAATTATCTTTATTATTAAACAGTGTGTGTAAATCCTTTATTGAGATTAGTACGAGGTGGTCGTACTATTGGGTGTGAAATTCTTTCACGGGAAGTGAAGTAAAGAGATAGTGTCAAAGATCGGGCGATATCAGCTCAGTAAAGCCTTGGATAAATTTATTGTACTTCGGTGAAAGTGATTAAGCTAGGTGAAAGCCCTGTAGACGTAAGCAAGGTGTGCCGAACATCGTTATCAAATTTCTGGTGTTTTTTTATTATTTCGTTTTTTATTACTTTTATTTTTGTTTGTGCTAAAAACGTCTGCGATAAAATTGGAACTCTACAGTTTTTCAAATATTTTTCACATTAATTGAAAACTTGTATATCCAATAACCTCGACTTTTTATAGGACTTGCCTAACATGCAAATAGTCATTTACGCGAAAAGTGAATACAATATCCTTTCTTACCTTTTATTCTTTGACTTGAACATGATATTTTCTTTTTAAAAATTAATTATAATAAATATTTGATTTTTAGAAATTAATAATGATCATAGTAAATATTTGATAATTTTTAAATTTTATATAATAATACTTAAAAATCATGAAATAAAATATGTATAAGAATTATCCAAGTAATATCGGGCTCTACTACAGATAAATACTAAATTTATTACTTTTTGTGTTTATAGTATGATTCAGATCATTTGTTCGTTTTATTTTGTACCTATCTTATTTTACGAGTATTTATTATTTTGTCCCTATATTGTTTTACGAATATTTATTTGATATTGGTGGGACCAAAATTTTAACCAATTACGTGTATCTATTGTTGTAAGTGTAGCCCTAGACACGTGTTGCTTATACACCTAACCACCGTAAATGATGATATCGTTATCGCCTGAACTCCAAAACAATCTGGGAACCAGAAAGAGAGAGCGTGCAGGGTACAGATGTCTAGGTAGGAGGAGAACTTAGGAGATGGACGGCAGAGAAACGTGGCGCGTGCTAACATGTACCGCTCACCATGAGCAGGATAAGACGATAATCAACAGAATAATGCTCGGATTCCGGCCGATTGCGCCAAAGCCAGCCACTGGAGATCCCAGCTTCACCGTCCGGAACCAAGAGAATAAGAACAGTCTACTTTCTAGGGGAAGAGTAAAGAGAAAGTACGTTAGAGTTAAGAAGAATAATGAACAATACAAGAGAAGGAAAAAGATGGCACCACCATCCTCAGATCGCGAAGAAATGAAAGAAGATGGTCAAAGCAAGAAGATTCTGACACTTGAGTTGTTTCGTGATAAAACAGATCTAACCCACGAATCTCCGTCAGACACTGGAACTGCCGTCGTCGAGGGTACAGTCTCCAAAGATCCGCCGATATTATTCAACTTCATGAAAGAAGTAGTTGGTGGGTTTGTGGCGTCAGATCCGAAGATGACGGCTGTTGAGGAGAGGGTGTTGGAGATGACGGTAACGGTGGAGTACGTGACAGACGCGTGCATGGATAGGGTTGCAAGTCTGCCGTGTACGGACCTTGAGAGAATAAGGAATCTGGAAATAGACACGTGTCCTGGTTTCATATCGGATGGATCAAACGCTGTACGATGGATTAACGAAGCCTACAAGAATATGATGGTGGGAAGGACCTACGATATGAAGGCGGAGGCGTCGCCGTCTCCGGAGATCAGAGTTGGGTTGGTAATAAAAGAGAAATTAGCACCATCTCTATCGTGGTCATCAGCTTTTACGTGCTGGGTGAGTTTGCAGCAGGAGAAGTGGTCAACGCGTATGGTTCCATGTGACGTGTGGAGAATGGAGTTTGGAGGGTTGGCTTGGAGGCTTGACGTCAGAGCTGCTCTAGGTTTGGGTATTTGATGAGATTAAAAAACGTGGTATTCAGCTGCACAGGTATATATATAAGCTTAAGCTTTTTAGATACAGATATAACCCCTGATAATTGCGTTCTTCGTACTTATAATGCAGTTGGGTAGTCAGATCAATCGCTGGGCTGGGAAGGAAGAAATGAAGAGATACAGATGTTGGGTAATGAACAGTTTTATATCTAGATAGGACTTTGTTAATTATTACTTATGGTAATAATATTTGTGAGAATGAGGATAGCTAAGGCAAAGGAAAGGCATACGAATGTGCTGGGAAGGACTAAGGAGAAGCTTTTCCGGTTAAGGGACAATAACTTGTGCGCATGCCTAATCACTGCTGTTATCTTCATTGATACGCATGGATAATTTAGGATCAGTGGCTTTGAGAAACTTGTATTATCATCATGTGCAAACCTTTGGATGTATATACCTAAGATAATTACGTATACTACATGGAAAACGTGATTGTTAATTTAGTATGAAGCTGTTAAGTTTGAGAAATGGGAATTACTTGGTTGCACAAATTTATATACCTTTTTAGGACTTCTGGGGTATTTTATAGTTACTACGAATGAGCTTAACAGGCCAGTACGACCCGAAACTTTTAAAGTTGAAAAATGCTGTCATTTTCTTGCCTGTCATATACATGTTAAGTTTCAACAAGATCTTGTTTATATATGCGGATATATAAAAGCTGTCTTATTAATACACATCTTATTCATTCTAAGTCTATTTATATTTTACTTGTTGCTTGGCGTTGTAGACTTCTAGTTTCTTGCACACTGGCATACATTTGATTGTTAAATAAGTTCACTTATGTTATATTGATATAACTAAGAAAAAAAGAAAAAGCTGGAGTGATCTACATAATCTTATGACAATTTTAGGGAAACATTGGTTAGTTATCTTTTTCGGTGTCACATGCATACAAAATTCAGTGTCACCATCCTTTTGAAAAGAGAAGGTTCAAAGTTATAGATGTTTTACAGTTGGTAAAGGAGAGAACAATAGAAAAAATAATAATAATTAAGGGCATCCGAGCATTTCGCGTTGTAAGATTTTTGTCTTTTTAAGACAAAGGTGGTAGAAGGTGTACGTGGCATAAAGCTAAACATGAGACGACACGTATCTTACCTACAAGATTCACTCCATCATCAAACTACCCACGCGTCCCTTGCTCCACAGTCTTGCCGCCTCCAAGTCTCACTCTCTCATCTCCTCCCGTGGAGACAGAAACGAAGGCGTATCAATAGTCTATTGATGGGTGAGTGCACGAATGTGGACAGCAGGTGGAGGAATATAATGGAAGTACGAGTGTTTGGTATGAGCTTAATAAGATAGTACCACGTGTTCACTTTATCGAATCTAGTCTAGCCCTGCCAAAACCTCCTTGTAGTCTACTACTTCCACTTCCAGTTGAACAGTCACACGGCTTTCCAGTCGAGCCCATGTGTACTCGACACATCGCTTTCTCTGAATGGTTCATTATGTTTACATAGACGGTTAGACCCCACTATACTGCTTATACCTTTTTCGGGGATGCCACGGAGCAATCAGATGCCCAAAAGTTTTTATACGTGGCGCTATTTGACAATCCCTTATCTCTATAAATAATGTTAAAGTTCAACATTTTTTTTTTTATACTACCTTCAGCTAGCCAATCGATTAATAAATAGCAGAATATTTTATTATGAATATTTTGTTGTGATTAAAAAAAAAACATATATTTAATTATTAATGTTAATGCTTGTAAACTTGTATTTATTAAAAATAATATATTATTAAATAAAATTATAAATAAAGTAATTTTATGAATTGATTAATTAATTTTATTTTAACTTATTACATAATATTTTAATAAATATTGGTAATCAATTCATCATTTTATTTATAAATGATATTCACTATTTAAAATAAAGTTACTATATAAAAAATTTCATATATAATAAATATTATCAAAATTGTAAAATATTTTGATATTTTCTTTCAAAATATTTTAATTTAGAATTTAAAATAAAAATAAATAGAATAATTAAATTATATTAATCATAATTCTAAAATCAATTATTTACTTATTTAGTATTAAAATTTTAAAAAAATAAATAGAATAATTAAATTATATTATCATAATTCTAAATTCAATTACTTATTTATTAGTATTTATTTATTCAATATTATAATCAGATTACGACAAAAGATGAAATAGAGAATTAAAAATAATTTTATTTTCATATAATATAACAAATAAAAAATAAAAATGAAAGATTCAACCGAATAAATTTTACTACGAAAATTTAAAATAACAAATAAAAGTTAAAAGAAAAACTAAAGGCCTTTATTATTTAAGAGTTCTCCTCGTACTCTAGCCCTAGTTATAGCTAGGTTTTAGAAGCTTCTCTCCACTTGAAAAGCCATAGGAAATGCACAATCTAGTATTATATAAGTATAATTCAACTCCGATAAATTATATTTAATAACGTAAATATAAATCAATAATTTAAATTTAGATTAGAAGTTAAAATGATAAGACAAGACATTTAGAGTTTAAAAGGCTCAATTAGTATTAAACAATCATAAAATTAGCTAAAGATTAAATTAAATTAAAGAATTTAAAATATGATTGAAAGATATTATATTTACCTATCAAAAAATTTGAAATTTAAATGAAAAAAGAGATTGTTAAATAAAAATTAAATAATTTATTTTAGCTTATAAGAATTTATTAATTTACGAAAATTAATTAAATAATTAATAAATTGATTTGTTTTTAACATCAACAGATTAAAGTTAAAAATCAAATCGAAAAGTTGAATGATTTAAGATTTTTACGAATAAACTGATTGAACTGGTTGGGTTTTTTAATCATTGGTAAAAACCTTGAACTGTTCAACTTTTCGGTTCGATTTACTTTAATAACTCTTGTTGTTAAAAAATGATCAATTTATTAATTAATCGATCAATTTTTGTAAGTTAATAAGTTTTTATAAACTAAAATAAATCAAATATTTTTTATTTAACAATTTCCTTCTTAATTAACTTCAAATTTTTTGATGGGTAAGGACAATTTCTTTCAATAATATTTCAAATTTTTAACTTTCAGTCTGATTTTTAAAATATTAGTTTTTACGGTTGAATTGATTGAACCAGTTGAGTTTTTTAATCATTGATATCAATATAATTTTGTAATAAGATCTTAATTGAATTATTTTATTAAACTTTTATTTAGAATGATCATATCTAGGCTTGGCAATTTTGGCCCAACCCGGTTTTGGCCTGTGGCCTGATCAGAATAACAAAAACGACATCGTTTTGTAGATTTTTTTATAAAAATAGTAAGGATAGGTCGCTCGACTTGTGGGCCATTCAGTGAGGGGTCGGGCCGGGCACATCTCTAATCATATCTCTTATCCTACCAAATAGTTTTCAAAGTTAAAATTGTTAGAAACTAATTGTGATTGAATCACGAGCGTAGTGAAAATTTTAAATTTTATTGTTTTCGATCAAATCCTGAAAATTGAATAACTTGAAAAAACTAAACTCAAATCATAAAATATGAATTCTTACTTGATTTGATTTTCCTATTAAAATCTTTTCGAAACCTTTTTGATGTGTCAACCACGAATTGCTCACGCGTCTAGTCTCTAATGATATTCACAGAGCAGTCACTCAACTTTTGAGAGGAACGCGTAAGAGTATTAGCTCTCTTATCCTTATTCCTATTTATAGAAAAAAACATCAAAGTTTTTTAATTTCTATTAAAATTAAATATTTCAATTATAATTAAAGTCAAACTCTAATTATAATTAATTTAATTTTTAATAAAGTTAAATATCTCATATTTGACTCCTTAAGTTTCTTAAACTTTATAATTAAGTCCAATTTAATTGAAATTGGTTTTTCTCCTTTAAACTATTCTTTATGTATGACCCATTAGGCTCCTAATAGATTGACAATAATTATAAATTATGATTAGATTAATTCATAATTAGAATTACATAAATTAAAACTCCTTTTAATTTATTTTTAATTCTTCAATTAAACAATTTATAATCATAAATCAAGATTGACATCTAGCAAGATATCATGACTACCCAAATATTAAGAATTTCAAAGTGGTTGACTTAACCTGTTCATGTATAGTTTTGATGTATAATTTAATTTTTTCGTCATCCAATGTTCTAATTATGGATATGGTGTCTACTCTTTTATATCCAATCATATTCGTTCTCGCTAATTAGTAATTGATTTATAATTGATATTTGAAAATTCACTTTGATCAAAGAATTCTTTAAATCACTACTAATTAAGAATAGTAGAATATTCTCTCTAATTACTTTAGAGCGAAGAATCATTTATTGACTCACTCAATCATCTCTATATGGTGTATACTGCATCCAAGAATTACCAACTGAATTATCCTAGGATAGTTCATAAGTAATATTAAAACACAGTAATTCCCATATGAGATACCTTGGTAATCTCAAGTCTAAGAATCAATTATACAACTATCATTGTAAGGAAATCCACATATACATAAGTAATATTCCATTTTGGATCCTTATATTGGGTTAGTTCAGTAAACTTATTCTATAATAAGCACCCACATATTAGTTCAAGTATCTCCATACTTTAATTTATGAGATTAATTACTTTCTTCATAAGAAAGAAACATAACGTGTGCTAGTTTCACCATTTCATTAATATGTCATCTTGATGAAACTACAACTAAGAACAATTTGAAAATAATACATAAATACAAATTGAATCTCATAATTATAATGTCAACATAATTTCAATTACACAGTAATTATTCCAGGGATTTTACCTTTAGTATTAAAATATCAAATATAATTAACATAATACGTAAAGATAAATAATACCTTTATTAATTAAATAATAATGTCATACATCAAATTGTAACCAATTAATTAGCTGCAAGGGCATAAACTAACAGTCTCTCACTTGCACTAAAGCTAATCGCCTACATATCTAATACCACATCCATTCATATGTCGATCATGTCTCTTCTAAGACAATGGCTTAGTGAGAGGATATGCAAGATTCTCTTCAGTGGAACTCGCTCTAATGCTATGTCTTTTCTCTTTACTATCTTTCCGATCAAGTGAAAATTCCTGAGTATATATTTGGATTGTTGATGAGACCTTGGTTTCTTTGCCTACGCAATAACGCTGTTATGGTCACAGTATAATACTATAGGCTCAACAATGCTAGGAAGCACTATAAGTTCAGCAATGAGCTTCTTGATCCAAACCACTTCCTTTGCCATCTCTGACACTTCAATTTACTCTGCCTCGATCGTTGAATCTGCAATGGTTGACTATTTAGATCTCTTCCAAGTTACCGCACCACCATTCAAAGTGAAGATGTACCCTGACTGTGATCTACTATCATCTGGATATGACTGAAAATTAGCATCTAAACACCCTTGAACTCTCAATTCAGCTCCTCTATAGACTAAGAAAACATCTTTAGTCCTTTTTAAGTACTTTAAGATGTTTTTTATAATCGTCTGGTGACACTCATTTAGATTAGCTTGAAACTTGCTTGTTATGCTCAAGGACATCTGGTCTAATACTTAGCATCACATACATGATTGATCCAATTAATTAAGCATATGGAACATAATCCATTTTATCTCTCTCTTCTTATGTTTTAGGACACACACTCTGTGAGATGGAAATCCTATGTGATATGGGTAAGAATTCCCTCTTGGAATTCTTCATACTAAACCTATTTACCATTTTGTCAATGTACGTGGATTGGGACAACCCAAAAAACATCTTTGATTTATCTCTATAGATCTTTATTCCCATAATATAAGTTGCTTCTCCTATATACTTTATGTAGAAGTTCTTAGATAACCAAATCTTTACAAACTAGAGCATTGGTATGTTGTTTCGAATCATCACTATGTCATCTACATATAGCACTAGGAGAATGACTACACTCCCAATAACCTTCTTATAGACACATGGTTCATCCACTTTTTTGATAAAATCAAAATCTTTCATTGTCTCACCAAAACAGATATTCCAAAGTCCATAAATAAACATTTGCAACTTGTATACTTGATTAGGAAATCTTTTGGATTGAAAACTCTCAGGTTGTGTCATATACACATCCTCCAGCAAATTCCCATTGAGAAATGTTGTTTAAACACCCATTTGCCAAATTTCATAATCATGATATGCAACTATAGTCAATAAGATCCTTAAGGATTTAAGCATATCTACTAGTGAAAAGGTTTCACTAAAATTAACTCCTTGTTTTTGTTTGTAACCTTTAGCCACTAACCTTGCTTTGTATATATGTACATTACCATCCATGTCAGTTTCTCATAAAAATCCACTTGCATCCAATAGGTACAATACCATTAGGCATATCCACCAAAGTCCATACTTGGTTAGTGTATATGGATTCCATTTTAGATCTCATGACTTTATGACATTTTAAAGAATCAATGTTAGACATTGCTTCTTTAAAAGTAGTAGGCTCATCATATATAAGTGATACATTATCCTTCCTATTTTTAATATGTAGAACTAATCTAATGGGGGAATGATGTATCTTACTAATGCATCGCGGACTATGTGTCTCTTGAACCCTCGATTGTACATCATATATATCAACTTGAGGTTCTTGCTCCATCTGGATGTGAATTTGTCGTTCTTGAACTTCTCTAAGTTCTACCTCACTCTTACTACTTTCCTTGAGAATCAATTCTCTTTCCAAGAATGTAGCATGTCTGAATAAAAATACATTTTGCTCAAAAGGATGGTAAAATTGATATTCGATACTCTCTTTCGGATAGCCCATAAATTTGCAATTTTCTGATTTAGCTTGAAGTTTATTAGATATTGCACGCTTCACATAAGCCTCACATCTCTAAATCTTTAAGTGTGACAACCTTGGTCTTTTACAAGTCCATATCTCATATGGTTTCTTGTCAAATGATTTGGATGGAACTCTATTTAAAAGGTAAGCAACGGTTTCAATGGCATATCCCAAAAGGAGACAGGAAGGGCCGCATGACTCTTCATGGAACATACCATAGAGTATAATTTCTCCTTTCAGAATCTCCATTATGTCACTACAAGAAAATCACTGAATAGCGGCGGAATATTTTCGACGGAAACAATTCTGTCGCTATTTACCGACGGAATATTATATTCCGTCGGTAAATACGGTGCATTTAGCGACAAAAAATACATCCGTCGGTAACACTGGAGGGAAGAATTTCGTGCAAAATCTCCAACGGCATATAGCGACGACAAAACCCTTGGTGTCGGAAAAAATACGGGAATTGTTTCGGCAATTTAATTGCTTCGGACGCTTACCAACGGAAAAGTTACTGTCGGTATATATACCGACGGAACAACATCTTCCGTCGGTAAGAAATGCGGGAATTACTCCCGCAATTCAATTGTTTTGTCGATTTACCGACGGTGAACGTATTGTCGATAAAAGCTTACCTTTACCGACGGAAGTATTATTCCGTCGCAATAGTTGGTAACTTAAATACCGACGGATCCAGCCTTCCGTTGGTAAATGGTTAACAAACGTCGTCGTTTAGATGAAGACGAGCTTTAATCACCGACGGAATCCAGTTTTCGTCAGTAACTGTCGGCAGAGATAACCCTAGAGTACCGACGGAATTTGTGTTCCGTCGATAACTGTCGGCAGTTGCATCGTGAATATGACGGGGGAAAACCTAGATTACCGACGGAACGTTATGTTCCGTCGGTAATCCAGCGCCTTTTAACTCGGGCTCCGCCCCCACCCCCCCTCACCCCCTCGCGCGCTCATTTCTTCTCTCCTCGCGATCGTCTTCTGTTTTCCGACTCCTTCTCTCGCAATTTTTGGCCGTTTTTTGATTGTTGTCTTACTCATCGTGCGTTGTTTGAGATAAACTCTCTTATGGGCGTATTATTTCTACAAAAAAAGCATGTTTTTAGTATTAAACGTGAATGTTTAGTTATGAAATCTTGCTTGATTATTGTTAATATTTGCGGTTTTTTGTGTAATTATTGGTTTATTTGTTGTTTATATGTGTTATTATTAGTAAATAATGGAAAAATGCAATTGATTTGTGGTTAGATTGAGATTATACATGTTGCCTATGAGATGTTCGATAAAATGCCTTTTATGATGTTTGAAATGTTTTTTGTAATTGTTGTGTTAATTTGAGAATTTGAATATATAATTTTGATAAAATGTTTAATTTGAAGTTTTAATTTATCGAATTTAACATTTAATTGTGAATTTATTGTATATATGAATATTGTCATTAATTATTAATAATTATTATTATTATTAAGTATTAATATAATTAGTAATATTATTAGTAAGTATTAATTATGAATAATAAGTATTAATATAATTAATTTGATTAATCTTATGAAATTGATTAATATTATTAGTTTAATATTAATTATCTACTTATTAATAATTTGATTATTATTAAATTTATTATTT
>JANQAP020000246.1:1652155-1668158 GCA_026874005.2 Erythroxylum coriaceum
TTTTATTAATAATAAATATTTCCATTACAAAACTGTAACTGAAGAAGATTAAGGTACATGTAAATTCACTTGCTTTCTAGGGCACTATATTTACATAACTCCAACATAAGGTACTCTGCTCCACCATAATCCTCTCTAACTGCTTAGCCATATCCACTAAGGTAGAGAACTTCTCTCGGCAACTCATAGTCATGCTGACGAAAAGAGGTCCCAACCCTAACACATACTGGTTGTTCTTCCTCAGCTCATCTGAACTAATCTCTGGGACATAACGGCTCGAGCGAATAAAGTTCGTGGTGTACTCGTCTAGTATCCTATCTCCACGACGTATGTTTAGAAACTCTGATCTAAGTATCTCACGAGTTGCAAAGGAGAGGAAGTAGTCCATAAATCTCTCTCTAAACTGCAACAAAATCACTGTACCCAAGTATGGAAGGATATGATCTCAGTTCTAATCCTTGCCCATCCCTTATAGAGACATCTCTACCAAACCCACCAGCTGTGTATCAGAACAATGCAGTCTCATACCTCGCATCTCCACCTCATCGAGAAAGTCAATAGCCTCCCGAGGTCTAGTTCCGTCAAACTCTGTCAGACGAAACCTTGCATATGCCATAGATAATTGCATATCCGACCTCTTTTATTCTAGGACTGCCATTGGCAGAGCTAGCTGCTGCTATTGCTACATCATCATCTACTGCATCATCATCATCGAGTCTCGAAACATAGCATTTTTAGCCTCTATCCTGCTAAGAATGCCTGCATATCAAACACAGGTGCCCCAAGAACTCCTTGTGACACCTCCGGCGCCTAGACAGGACCTCTCATGTCTGGCTCGTTCTGCACCTACCACGCCTTCCAGCTAAAACGGCAAGGGCAAATGTCTCATCCTGAACCGATGCTTCATCATGACCCTCTTGGTCAAGTCAAGCAAAAAATCGAGTGCATCTATTCATGCTGAAATTGAATGGTTAGTACTACCAGTAAGAATATGAACGTATTTTGTAAGAAGTTACTTTTAAAAGAAGTGGATTCATATGTTTTCGCAATGACAAACAAAAGAACATCCTAGGCCGTAAATCTATAACCTAGGCTCTGATACCAACTTTGTCATGACCCGAAACAGGCGCGTGACCGACACATGAGACCCGAGGTTCAAAACTCCGGATCACACATAAGCCTATCACTAGTGACAAAATAAATTCAAATCCCAAGAACGCAGCAAGTCCATACAATATAATAACAATAGTGCATGCCAGAAAGAAGTTTTACAACTCATGAAATCCTGTCACTATGGATGCCGCAATACAAGATAAATGAAAATAAAGAAATGATATAAACAAAAATAGGTAGGTCGCAGCGGACATGTCATGAGAGTCACTATTGTGAAGTCAGTGGTAGCTGACCTGAAAAAGAAAGTTGAGGAGAGTCAAACCTCGCTGAGTAAGCTCACACCGTCTTACGATACCCAATGTTATGCACACAGTCATGCATGAATATCAAAATATATACGCATCATACTATACATCCAATTACATCAACAACACAGATAAATTGTAGGGAAAAAGAAGAAGTTGTCTTTTATATATATAACATACAGGATTTTACACTGTCAGTTAGAAATAAGGTTACGTATTATTGGACCTCTCTAAATTCTGTTTAGCGAAATTTCTACCATGTATTGTTCTTATTATTGTTGTACTATCATGAAGTAATCAGTCCACTATTTCTAATCACCACAAGGCATACAAAAGTTAAAAATTTATCTTCGCCCATTTCTAAGTTATATGCTTATCCGCCATATTTCATGCCATTAAACATGGGTATGTTATAGATTTCAATTTTAGTAATATCTAATTTGCAACATGAATATAAATTTTCAAATGATATGGACCGTCCAATTAATGGCCAAAATATGATGATGTGACACTGTAATAGAATTTCTTACCAATGACTCCACCCTCCGAGTGGGTTGGCACGGATCATATGACAGGAACTATTATACATAGAAGGAACCACAGGATTAAGGTTCTCTTTCTTGGAAGTAGGCACAAAGACAAGACGACTTTGACTAAAAACTTAGAGTCAACTCTATCTTCCACGATCCATTTGCATCCGCACCCGTACTGCCTCCCCACTCACTACCTTTGTCCATTTGTTCACACAAACCAGCTCACGCCATGCTTGAAACTCGTTTTACTGATAACAACACCACCACTTGCCTATGCTTTTTGCCCTTTTTGAACTTGCAGCAACCACACAATACAGTGAGGAATTTGAGCGTTACATTGTTTCATAGAATACACACGCCCTTCGCAAAAAAATCGTTTTTTGCTATAATAATTACTAATTGTCAGTAATATGAGGTATGATGGTTGCTAATTTTATAATTTCATAATATTAAATTGACCCCAGTAGATTCTTATATCCCACTGGAGTCAAGAAAAGAACTATAATAATATGACCAAAAATTGAATAATAATTTGACTATTTATTTTTCTGAAATGTCCTAAATTAAATCCCCACGAATACGTTCGAGCCTGCACTAAATTTGTCCCAATCATCGACTCAGTGCAACGTCGACGTGATTGCACCAAGCTGGATTCAACTTTTTTCTGTAGAAGATATGTTCAAGGAAGCTTCGTAGGCTAGAATTTTATCATACAAACCAAAGGGGATGATGCCAAATTCTTGTACAGATAGTTCCAACGTGATTTTTCTTACTGAGTGACGTACTTCTTCTTCTTCTTTGTAATTTTATTTATGATTTTAGAAAAGAAAGAAAATCAGGCGTATCTTTTACCCTCCATCTAAATTTATAAGTTCCTTGTTGATAAAATAAATTAAAATATGTTTTAGTTTATTCAATGGATTTAGCAAGGATAATCCTATAACAAAGTAAAGCAATTCGTATTGATGCTACTAACTTCTCTTGATTTTAGCTTCATATCGTGATAATATCCATAGGATGATGAAAACTTATGCAAACCCATGCTAATTGATGGGCTTGGCCGACTGATATAGGTATATGTTACCCCTAATGGGATATAGAGAGGAGTTGGTTAATGCCGATGAGTTTCAGTCGTAAAGACAACAAAGAAGGCCCTCTGGTTGATGGGTAGACATTGTTGTTGGGCTTCACCCAGGCTTTAAGTAGAAGTGAGTTCTCAGTAAACCTCTTTACCAATGAACAACTTTTTATACTTGAGCCCGCAATTCATTCCAATTCCTCCGCTAACTGCTCCATGCAAAGCTCATGCTCACTTTCAGGTGTGTAATTGAGATTTTCTTACTATTTAACATGTTTGTCGGTTTGGTGACTTTAGGATATTTATGGTTAACTTGTGCCCTCTAGACCCGATTGAATCAACGAAAAGAAACTGGAGCTTTCGTTAAAATCATCATAGCAAAACATTTCAGGGATCCTATGCCATGTTCAGATTTAAGTCATACCAGGTTAGTACAGTTAGTTACAACTACCTAACTATCCTTGGTCTGTAGTCTGGCTGCCATGTAAAGGAAGACAGTCTTGGCTTAACATGGATATCTAGTGTCGATCGATTTGAGCAGATTTATGTAATGTTAAATTTTAAAACAGATGTAAATGTATCGCTACTCTATTAACAACCTAGGAACGCAAAGATTGACAAATGCTAAGCACAGTAGATATCTTATTCTACTAGGTTGTTACATTCCATATAGTAACAAGGATTCAAGTACGATCAGGTAAATACCTTAACTACACAAAGGAACATTTTACATCCTACACGTGAAAATCAAGAAGAACCCACTTGGAGAGTGGAGAGCTTATCTTACACTATGTTAGCTTCAGTTGCAAAACACTTCTTTCTGATCAGGAATCATTAAGCCACCGAGATAACTGGAGGATTACAACTATGGCTGTGCCTTGGCCTGCTAACCGGTGTTTTCACAGACACACCTGAAGCACCAAAGCAGAAGTACTGGCTTCTCGACCTCCTGTGAGTAGACCCTTCTTTTTCAGTCACATTTGGTGTTGGATCATCGAATAGTTGATTGGAGGATGATGTGCCGGCTACATCAGTTTCGGTGAAAACACCTTTTTGCTTGTCTAGTGAACCAGGAGAAGAAAGGGACGATTTCGAAAATGAGCTTGAGCGTGATCGTCCTGGAACAGTTATTTGTGGCATTGCCTGCATAACTCCATGCATTAATCCTGAAGCAAATTTCTTCTTGGCCGTCGGACTGGATTGGTTGCTCCTCACAGAAAGTGTCCTCTTGTTGTTAGGAAGTGATGGAGGCTTAAAGAATCTCTGTCGAAGTGGGGCTGGAGTTTCCTCTGAACTATTATTTCCTTTTTTGGCTGAATTCGCAGAACCTCTATTAATTGATTTCTTGAATCTTTCAGCTTTTTGTCCTTTCATTCTGGCCCATTGGAGGGCCCTTTTCAATCGCTGTGCAGCATGATTGACAGAGCTTTGTTTCTTGTTGATTGTTGAGGTCTGATTCTCATTAGCTGATTCATGACGACTGAGATCTGTGGAACTCATTCCTGCACTAGCTGGACCAGCACTGGCATCGGATATGATCTCAATTCCAGTGTACAGAAAGATTTCTGTGTCCGAGATTCTAAATGAAGTTCCAGGACTGCCTCCATTACCTTGCATTTTTAAGCGGGAAGCAATGGCTCTTCTTGCACTGTAATCCTGACAACTAAAAATTCCACCTGCTGAAATCAGTTGCCTGATTAGTATATCAGAGGAGGCAGACTGTGGTCGTTGTCTAAGGAGATCAAGCGGGGTCATCCCATCCGCATCACGAATATTTACATTTAGTGATTGAGCAGACATTAGAAGCTGCACAAACTCAGAATGGACATTGCCAACGATGGCCATATGGAGAGCAGTCCTTCCCTCATTGTTTCTGACATTGATAATATCTTCCGTGCTGAAAGCTTTCCCACATAAAAGCTGCTTCATGAGCTCAATCTGTCGGTCCAATCTTCTAAAAGCCGGGGAATGGAAGCCAGACACAGCCATGTGGAGGAAAGTTTCTCCAGCATTGTTTCTTGAAGATACTAATGAAGGAGAAGCAAAAATCAAAGCTTCAACTACTTGTGATTGGCCTCTGTAAGCAGAAATATGCAATGCTGTGTTGCCCATATTATCCGTGGAAGTGATGATATCAGAAGATGCTATTAGGTCTTTCACCACCTGCATAAAAAGTGATGATGCCATGAAAAAATATAGAAGTAATCAATCAACTAAAACCACAGTTAGAGCCAAGTGGAGTATAGAAGTAACCAACCAAAGATTAGCTAGGGGATGATAACCAATAACAAGGAAAAACAGAAGCAGACCAGATTTAGACTTACCTCAACCTGCCCTCTGGCAGCGGCAGCGTGTAAAATGGTTGAGCCATGCTTATCTCTATACGCCAAAACATCACTGGAACTATTGAGAAGCTCCTTCAAAATGATCAAATTCCCTCCTCTAGCAGCTGCATGAACAGCCCTGTTCATCATCTCCAACTTATAAACAATAGGAATCTCGCCAATGTGCTGCTCAAACTCTCCTCCTCTAGCAGTCAAGAACCTCGGTGAGACGGCAAAGTCGTAAATCAGCCTGAAAACCTCACAGTTCTTGCTTCTGGCAGCAGCATAGAATATATCAGTAACCCCATACTCTGCTTCACCGAATACAAGAAGAGGGTTCCTTTCAAGAAGTTCTTGAACAAAACTCAAGTCTCCAGCTGATGCAGCTGTATACATAAGCCATCCACCATAGCCAGCTTGGATAAGAGAGTTCTTACCTTTCCTGGCTTCACACTCGTGAAAAAGCTTTCTTGCAACTTGAGACCGGCACTTGGAGACATCATCAAACTGCTCTTCATCATCCCACACGGTCTCAAGACGACGAATCCGCCTGAGAGAGGTGAGTTTGATAAGGTGATTGTTGTCAATGCGAAGAAGCTCTCTCACCAAGTCATAGTGGCCATTAGCAGCTGCCCAATCAATGGGAGACGCATACCACCACTGGTCTCCAGTACTTTCCCATCGCAGAGGGAAGTATGTGGGAGGCATTTTGAAATGAGAATCTCCAGACGCTAACTTGAGTGGTAATGAAAAATTTCAGAACGGCTGATCAAATCCTTTTTGAGGCACGGCTCAAACTTGAAAGAAGACAGGTAGCTAACTTCTGGTTATGTGCCGCACGGCTCTTACGAGATACAATCACCAAAAGATTACCAAAACAACACTACAATGCGATATCCTGAATACAGAAGCAAGAATCTTCCTGGTTAAAACAGCAATTTAGAGGAATATACAAAGGCAGTTAAATGCCAGAAATGTTAGAACATCCGTTCTTGAAGAAGAAAAAAGAATAATAGGAAGGGGGGAATCTACTATCAAAACTTAAGGGGAAATATCCTGGGACCATTGAACAAGACCAGGACGATTCAAGCAATAATCTTTGTTTCATCAACTAGCAAGACATGCAAGAGTCAAAACAAAGGTAACCGTAGAACGAAGAGAACTATTAAAAAGAAAAAAAGTCTGCTTGGAGAGACAACAAAAAAGAATTTTTAGAGTCACAAGCGGCTGAAGGTTCTGCAGTAGGAACTCCCATGAAGAAAATTAACCAAAGCATCACATGGAGGAAAAAAGGAATCCTACTACGAGTTTCAGAAATATCAACTAGCTGATATGAGAAAAAAGAAACAGGAATCATTGCTTACACAAAAGTATTAATAGAAAGCATCACATGCACTTCAGGAGTCAGAATATACATGCAAGGCCAGAATCAAACTATTCCCAGAAGATAACAAAGCTGAGATAATATTGATATTTAACATATACTTGGACCTTCCTGATAAAAAGCAAATATGGGTATAGTTCAAAATATTCAACTGAGATCTTCTTCCAAACCGTTAAACCTCAGTTGAAGATATACCAGTAATGGTGGTGATAAATGGGCGATGCAAGAAGAAGGGAGATAGGTAGGGAGGATTTACCAGCTTTTCTTTGGTCTTGGAAGTGATGATAAGGGTGGCAAAACTGAACCAATAGCAGTAGGAGGATGGTTTTGCAAAGGCCTGAAGGTGTTGGAAGTAATAATTATAGCAAAGATAAATCAGACTGCTTTTCGACATTGATGATTTTTCCAACTTCTTTAGTCAGTTGATGTCACCTTCCACAATGATACTTTACCAATTGAGAAGCTTGTATTTTATTGTTTGTTTTGGCTTACTATTCCTGAGGTGGCTAAAGTGATACTTCTTAGTTTATCTTTACTAGTTTGTCCTAGTCAAAAGCCTAAGGAATTAATTCTTATACACTGAACTGAGCTTCAATAAACTTGTTGAATACCAAAGTTTAGTAAATCTATAAAGTGTCAATCCCATGCTTCCAAAAATCTCATTTAACATGAGACACTAATCAATATTTTCTCATTATCTTTTATTCTTCAAGAAGGTTGTCTATCAAAAGAACACTGAACACATACTCATTCTCGATTAATTGTGAAAGAAAAAGAATAAATGACTGGCTAGAAATTTGTTAAACTTTACTAACAAGTTTATAGCACATAATAAAATATCAGCAGAGGTATAAATTTTAAAGCACTGAAATAATTCAATTTTAAAATTATAAAAAATAGTCTTAATCTAAATTAACGAGGGTAAGTCATGGAACAATTGATAAAGTTGATCTTTTGTTATCCAAGTTTAAGTCACAGAAATTGTCTCTTTGTGAAAATACAAAGGAAAGGTTGTGTACATCATGATTGTCCCTAAACTGTATTAGTCTTTATCTAAATTGATCTTCATAATTATAAAAAAGGTTATTTTATCTTTATTTACACATTTAAAAATATAGAAATTCAATTTTTCGTATTAATTGAAACTTGCATTAAAAAATTATTACATTAATAATAACTTAAATCAAGTTTAAGGGAAAAAAAGAAGAGAGAGAAAACTATTTACTGCAGATATGTTTATGTAAGCTAAAGGAGTCACCTGTTTCCACAAACTAGAATAGAAAATACATCTTACATAATAGTCGGCTGCTTGCGCAACCGAACCTTTTGATCCACCGCCAAAAAAGTCTTTGATCACCGAATTTAATTAATCCAATTAATGTCAACTTATTCAGCTCAATTTGATCTGTTATCAAGCCATAGCTTTTATTATAACGTGATTTTAGGTGGCAGAAAAATGTACTATCAAGGTCATAATTAGGAACTGTCCTTTTCTTCTAAAGCCTGTAATTACCTATTATCGTAAAAAGCAAAAACATGGATTACTAAGGTATTTTGTTTATATGCACCGGTTTTAGATTTATTCCACAACACACCACGAGAGGCTGTAAGCATGTTTTCCAGCTTGAAGAGTATGTATGAAGAAAAGTGCATAGTTTAATGTGTTGTTGGGCACCGTGTAATGCATAATTAAATGTACATATTTATGAAGTAATGTTAAAGGGGAGCCATGTGGGGTTTCAAGTCTTTTGAGTACACGCCATGCTTATTCTTGGCTTTTATCTGTAGCAACACTAACATTCTTGGCCCCATCTCTTAACTAATTGATCTTTGATCCTTTTTGGTTTCTACATTTCGTTTTGAGTGCTTTCAGTAATGTGCTATGGCAGAAGTGAAGCAGAAGAAGCAGCTTTCTTGTTTCTAGCTACATAAGCAACTTTCATGTTTGAAGCGTAGTTGTCCTTTAATTGTAGCTTAATAAGAAGCCAAAAGCATATATTTATATACACTCTAACCTGACCTCAGCCATGCCTTTATTAAAAGAACCGATGGAAATCAAGTATTGAAATGATGTTAGAAATTAAGGTTTGTTCTTCCTTCCATCTTATAGAGTTAATGGGATGTTGAACTGTGCTTGCAAATATCGCGATTAAGATCAGTGAGCCGTAATGGCCATGGCCCATTGAAGGCCTACTTCAAGAACTACACAACTCTCCAAAGTGAAGCTGGCCATGTGACGAGGCAACTTTACCTTTTTTGAGTGGCTTATCTAAAAGACTATATGGAGGTTGGCTTCTTCAGCTTTAGCAAGAATAATGCATGACATGTCCAATTTCAGTTCACTGCTCCTATCATTTTCCTGCTTCTCCACTTTATTGTCCTCTCTGTTCTCCTCCAGCTGGTATTTCTATGGAGGGAACACTTTCACCATCAGATGGACATAATATTAAAACATGGCAACCTTCCGTTCTGGTACACCAGTTGGTCCCAAACCTAACACTGCCTGAAGGGTTTTGGTTGAATTGTAAGTTATGAGCCATTAGTATAGATTTATGCTTGGTTAAGTATCTTGGTTCACCACCCCAAATATGCCAAAATACCAGATTCAGGACTTGAACCATCTAGTTGTAAAGCTAGGATTAGGAATCAGTGATGATTACAAACATAATGCATCTATTCCAATGAATCAAGGACCAACCAACCAACTCTAGTGCATGCAATGAGAAAAAGTAAACAATTCTGACTGCCGTACAATATTGATGACAGGAAAAAACCTAGGGCCACCACACCAGGCAAATAATTGAAGAAGAAAGGAAAAAATGTACTCCTCATTAGTGAATTTCTTTGTAGGGTAGTTGGACAAAGCCAACCATTGTTTCAGTTAGTTGAGAAGGCAATGGAAGGTGGTTTCCACCGACTAACTTGAAAAACTTGGGCCTACAGTCAAGCCTGTTGGAGTTTTTAAAGGGATCAATGTCTACACATATCTATGTTAGCTAATGCAGAAATCGACTCTCTTTCTTTAGTGATTCCTGGAAATTATGCACAAACAAACTAAAGTAAATAAGAATTATTGACTATTAATGTTGAATGATGACTTCATATGATCATATCCACAAAAATCCCTGCATCATGCACCCTTGGCATGGATAAGTTTATGCAAGCGAAACTTAACCTGCCATTTCTGAGTAAAAGATACCAATTTTTTGGTATGGATTATACCAAAAAATTGGTATCTTTTACTCAGAAATGGCAGGTTAAGTTTCACTTGCATAAACTTACCAAAAATTGGTATTTTACCTCAGAAATGGCAGGTTAAGCATATTTTCAACAGTGTGGAATGAATAAAACAAGATTGACATTACATGCAATGTGGCAACCAAGAAGCTTTCGGGAATCCACGAGGAAGCATGTAAAAGTTGAGGATTAAGCTGAACTAAGAGGAATTAGCTTAGTCCTGCTTGTTTACACCAGCCAAATGTCAAACAGGACAAGCAACCATACATATCACTTTACAAAAGGCAATAAAACCGTCACTCAAGGTTTACCCAATCTGTATCAAAAGAAACATTTGCATCAACTCTCTGAACAGGCAAAGAGAAAAGGCCATATACAGACGCATTAATAAGCCTTTTTCATCTTTAATGTTTCCATCAATATTTGGGAGGAGACCACATTATGGTGTCCGAGTAAAAGTTACAGTATTGGAGTGCTAAAGCATTGCCAAGTCAACAAATCAAATTTCATTACATATGTGGCACTCTGTCTAAAGGGAGCAGGAAAAGAAATCATATGAAGGGAAATACTACGAGCTGGAAGATTTCTAATATATTTCTTGATCCCCGCAAAATCCAGTTACCGTCATCCCAGACAATTCGATCAATAGAGAGAATCCTAGAAGAAAAGGACAATTCATGGTAACAAAAAGAGCCTCACTGTTTTGTGTACATCATTTTTTGGCTTTGACAGAGTTATTTTCCTTGATTCTTGCTCGGTTGTCCAGCTTGACAAAGCGTCTAAGGTCTTCATAGGAGAGGTGTTCAGTTTCTTTCCTTCTTAGTTCACTAAGCGCTGAACGCTTATCAAGCAGATGCCACAGCCAATTAGGGTATTCAGAATCTGGCAGTACTTTGGGATCTGCTCCATCCTTGAGAATGTTGGCACCAACAACGGTTGTCGACTTAACTTCTTTACTAAGTGTCTCCTTTGGAGTATCAGATGCTGCGCCTCCCCCTTTTGCACCTTTCTTTGCTTTAGCTCCGGCTGAAAATGTTCGTAGGTGCACCATCTCAGCCACCTCCTTACCAATCAAAAGACCTCTGAATAATTTGATCTGGTTCATTGCCATAATTTTTTAATCTGTAGAAGTATGCATGATCATTAGGATGCTAACATGAACATTCATGAAAATTGTCCAGTATACTTTAACATTATTAAGCAATGAAATTTTACAATTCCTTCAAGGTGTTTTAGATTTTATCCAGTGTTGTTAACCTAAAACATAAAATCATCAAACTTACTGGAGAAAATTTTTAAAAAAATTGATTACCACTAGCAAATTGCAACATTCTTGTAGGATTCTCTAGAACATATTATGGAGATAATCTAGCACAATAAATATGGGAATGCTTCAAATAGCTTTTTCTCCTTATTAGACTTACATAACTGCTTCAATCATAATTGGTGGAAATAATGAGCTACATAAAGCTGCCAAGATGCATAATTTACATGTTGGAACTAAATAATTATTTCACCAGAAGATAAAAGAAACAACGTGTACATCTAGTCGTTATTTGAATACATAATGCAAGATTAGCAGCACTTCCCAACCCACGCCCATTTTCTGAAAAATAGCTAAATATAGATGGCAAAACACAACAATCAGCATCAACTAACAAGGTAAGTCAAAATACAAGATAATAGCACTTCCCTGTCATGCTCATTTTGCAATAGAACTGCATGAATACGGATGATAAACACGACAATATCCATCAAGTCACATAGTAAGTCGAAACATTCTATTCCACAAGCACATCTTCTAATCAAGGTATGCTCCTCTTAAGCTGTGTCATCAAACCTAAATTGAGTTTAACTGCCAATAGTTTTCCTTGCTAGCAGTTAACATATTTCTTCAGAGGTGACACAGAGGTAAAGAAGGAGTATTTTCAGCAATTCTATCACGTCAACTTGAAACACAAAAGAAATAATAAGAAAAATATAAGCATAACATGTTCAATCCTTTGTTGTGTCTCTGCGGGAAACATTTAAAGGCAGTTCATGGTTCTCAGGAGACCAACTTCGATCACACGCACCTCAAACCAATTCCTCTACCCCGCTTCTGACCTTTATCCGAGAAGAGAGTAGAGTAGAGTTTACTTCAAGCTAAGGAAGACTACTTTGCTAGTACTTCAAGCTAAGGAAGATTACTTTGCTAGAGAGTACTTACAGACCTTATGAAAATTGAACATTTTTGCATATAAGATAAAAAACTTATGTTAGGCATTCTAGAAACAGAAAAACATTTTGCAATTGATTTACCAAAGAATACATTCTAAATCCATTGGATTTGCATTTTTGTCTTTTGATGAAAATCAATTTTAATTTTCACCAAAATATTTTTTTTTCATAAAATAAATCAATAATATCTCAATTGAAGTGCAATATTTCAAAAGGAGGGGCAGAAAAGCAAGGAACTCAGTTGCTGAATCCCAAAAACAGCACAAGGAACAAAGACGTAAATTCAGACTCACAGACCAAGTAATTAAGCAAGCAATCACGCAATCGAAATAAAAGAGTCTTCAAAATCGATTTTTTAAAAGTAATACTGAACAGCTAACAAAATGGTACAGCAAATATGAAATCCAACATCCTTCTCGACCAAGTAAAATGTCTAAAGCTTTCAAACCATACGCGTACACCAATAAAACTATTGTACCCATATCTTAATTTCAAATATTTTTAAGAAAATCGTGGAAAGCAGGTTCCTTTTTTACTATTTCTCATCAGAAAACCAGTCCTTCACATAACAAGAAGCAATTAGTCACATCCAGTCTTAACTTCCTATAAACCAAGGAATGAGAACCACTGTAACATTCACCGCAACTCAAATGTATAAAAACGGAGACGGAGAGAACGAGAGTTGGTCTTACCTTAATGAACCAACAAAGTACTAGAAACCAAATCGCCGGAGTAACATAACCTTCAGAGTTCAGACACGAGCAGTTGCGGCAAGAGAAGAAAACCAAAAGATACGAGAAGCGTAAAAGTAAAACCACATTAAAAAGTTTTGAATCCAACAAAACAAAAGCCCAAATGAGATATTCAAAAGGCCCATTTATAAGCCCAAACATCAACCCCCAAGCCCACAAACACGCCATCCTACTTCTTAAACCCTAATTCCACTCCTCTCATTGTAACTATCTCCACCGACATTTTGCCGCACAGAGTGTGAGAGCAAGGGGGAGCGAGGGCGAGAGTATCCAAAATGGGTCGCGTGATTAGGGCACAGCGTAAAGGAGCAGGGTCCGTCTTCAAGTCTCACACCCACCACCGTAAGGGACCTGCCAGATTTCGTTCCCTGGACTTTGGTGAGCGTAATGGATACCTCAAGGGAGTGGTGACCGAGGTCATCCACGACCCGGGCAGGGGTGCACCGCTTGCGCGCGTGGCGTTCCGTCACCCGTTCCGTTACCAGAAACAAAAGGAGCTTTTTATTGCTGCGGAGGGCATGTACACGGGCCAGTTTGTGTACTGCGGGAAGAAAGCGAATCTTGTTGTGGGAAACGTCTTGCCTCTTAGATCTATTCCAGAAGGTGCTGTAGTTTGCAACGTCGAGCATCATGTTGGTGATCGTGGTGTTTTTGCTCGCTGCTCTGGTGATTATGCTATCGTTATTAGTCATAATCCTGATAATGACACCACCAGGTTAGGCTCTCTTTTGGTTGTCTTGTTACGTTTTGGATTTTAGGGGTCTCTTTTTGAATGAAAATTATTGAGAAATTTTATATTTCAAAGATAGGAGGGTATGCTGAAAGATTCAATCTTTTTTTTTCAGTTATTTTGCATTTCTTGCGATGTTAACTTCGTGCGTTTTCAGTTCTTGCTGAGATGTTAAATTGTAGCTTTAGGGTAATAAATCCTGAGAGGAGTAATTGAAATGAAATGTATTCTCTGCAATTTTTCAATAGCATAACTTAATATTTCTAGTTAAAGCATGCTTTTGCTAAGCTTGGTGGATGGACAGGGTCAAACTTCCATCTGGTGCCAAGAAGATTGTACCAAGTGGCTGCAGGGCCATGGTTGGACAAGTTGCAGGTGGTGGGAGAACTGAGAAGCCGATGCTCAAGGCTGGTAATGCGTACCACAAATACAGGGTGAAGAGGAACTGCTGGCCTAAGGTACGTGGTGTGGCTATGAACCCTGTTGAGCATCCTCACGGAGGAGGTAACCACCAACACATTGGTCACGCAAGCACGGTCAGGCGTGATGCGCCTCCTGGCCAGAAGGTTGGTCTAATCGCCGCAAGGAGGACTGGTCGTCTAAGAGGACAAGCTGCTGCTACAGCTGCGAAGGCTGATAAGGCTTAGTGAGTCTGGTGCACTAGGAAATTTTTACTTTCTAATTAATTGGATGTTACAAGGCTACTTTATCATTTTTTTTTTTTTTTTGGAACTCCCGAATTTTTGAATGGTCTCATTTCGCGAATTGAGTTATATGTATCAGTGGAACGTTTTCGATTCTATGTGTCTGTTGCATGCAACGGTTGGCTTTCCTCCGAATCAGTAGCAAAAGTATCAAGAAATTGAGCACTGACCGAAGTTCATTAGGCGCCCTAAAGGGGTTGGAGCACCTGATCCTGTAGGGAGTTCTAACCTTGTGCCATTTCATTTGGTACACACATTTGTGTAGACCGCTGACCTCATGTGTAAACTTGTGGATATAATCTCATAACCATCTCTATTGCACAAAGACAAAGTGATGTAAATCAGCTAACGCGGTGTTTGAAATGGTAAGAATTGAATTTGTTTGGAATGGTAGAAATTGAATTCAATTGCAACATTGAATTAATTTCAACTGTTTGGAACAGAAAAAAAGGATGGGTTCAACTCATATATGTAATATCTCATTATCATAATATGTAGCTATAGCAAGTAGAATTTGAATAGATTTGAGCATTGTTACTGAGGAAAATGTTTCATCATAATCAATACTTTCCTTTTGATTATATCTCTTGGCAACAAGACGGGCTTTATAGGTTTTAACCTTTCCGTCTGTTCCAATCTTTTTCTTAAATACTCATTTACATCCTATGGGTTTTATATCCTTTGAGGGATCAACCAAAGTCCATATTTTGTTGATTTTCATAGATTCTAGCTCGAATTCTATGGCCTTAAACTACTTCTCACGATCTGGACTTGCCATAGCCTCTTCGTAAGTCTTAGGGTTATTATCAATATGATTATCTTCGTCACTTTGTATCATTAAGTTTAACTTATCTGGTGTACGACAATCCCTAGTAGACCTTCTAAGAAGCTCGTGCTCAATAGGTTCATTCTTTACTTGATCTTGTTATTGCACTGGTTTTTGGAAAGGTTCATTAACCGGTCCATTCTCCTCAACAATTGAGGCTGGTACCTTTTGTGTCAACTTCAAGACATCAAGTAAAGGCTGCTCAACATGCAAGTGATGCTCTTGAGCTTGTGTTGATTCGTTATAATCTTGAATTTCATCAAGATTTATTTCTACACCATGACTTCCTTTATTAAGGAACTCCTTTTCTAAAAAGGTTGTAGTATCTCATAGTTTTCTTGGGATAGCCAACAAATCGACACTTGTCAGACCTCGCTTCAAGCTTGTTTGGCAACAGTCTCTTGACATAAGCTGGACAACCTCAAACCTTCAAATGTTTTAGGTTAGGATTATGTCCTTTCCACATCTCATATGAAGTTTTAGTGACTGCTTTAATGGGAACTTTGTTTAATAAACAAGCATCGGCTTCTAAAGCATATCCCCATAGGAAGATAGGAAGATCAGTGAACTCCATCATAGATCTCACCATATCCAATAAAGTTTGATTTCTCCTTTCTGAAACACCATTATATTGTGGTGTTCCTGGAGAAATCCACTGAGACAAGATTCCATCTTGCCTTAGATAATCAACAAAATCATCACTAAGATACTCAACACCACGGTCAGATCTTAGTGCCTTTATACTCTTACCAGTTTGTTTTTCAACTTCACTACGGAATCTTTTGAACATTTCAAAT
>JANQAP020000246.1:1737620-1748995 GCA_026874005.2 Erythroxylum coriaceum
ATAACATAACTCTCAATGTAGAGAATTATCATGCTTCACAGCATCATGCTCCACCATAAAAGCATACCCACTTAGAACAAACCAATTCCAAGGCTTTCACTTCGGCACATGTCGAAAATAACCTTGCTGAAAAATTATTGTGCAACTCCCATATTTGGCTTTCCTGGAAGTTCATCAGCTATCGATATAAATTTTACCACACACCTTGCATCAATGCAAAACCAATGCCCGTGTGCAAACTTGTGGACTCGCTAACAGTAACACATCCTCTATTATGACAACTTTGGGATTAGCGACATGCCATGAGGATATACATGCCCCTTTTTAGAGAGCAAAAACATCATCCATGGAGACAATGTTAGCGACATTGTCAGTCTCTCCATTAACTGACCCAGAGCCTCTTGTCGAACCCACTCCACCTCTCAGACAATTTTTCTTCACGTGCCCAAATTGTCCACACGTCCAGCATATTATATTTTTCTTCATGGAGTTCTTCTTCCTATATCCAGCTACCACCAGAGCTGAGTCTTCAGGAGGAACATTTCTTCCACCACCCAGTCTTCTCTCTTCTGAAAAGAGTTTTTCGGTAACTTCAGAAAAAAAAGCTATCTTCTCCTTCCTATGAATCAAAGTAAGTTTCATGTGTTCATAGGAAGGTGGAAGAGACTAGATGAGTCTCAAAACTTGATCCTCGTCATCTATATGAACTCCAATTGCTTCCAGTTCAGAGATAATCCCACTGAGAACACTTAAATGATCTGAAATTGTAGTACCTTCTCTCATCAGAAGTGTATGAAACTGCTCCTTCAGGTACACTCGATTTGAGACGCCCTTTGTTTGATACAACTCCTCGAGCTTTTCCCAGAGCTCCTTTGCCACAGATATTCCATGCACATTCGTAAGGACATTCTTGGCCAAACACAGTCGTATCCCACTTGTAACTCTCAAATCCATATCCTCCCAATCTTCATCGCTCATACTAGATCTGTTCGTACTAGCCATTTTGCCAGTATCATTAGTAATAGTGCTGATATTAGGAATTTGTCTGCCTTTTAATGCCTTGTGTAACCTTGACTGAATCAAAATGTCCCTGACTTGCACTTGCCACAAGCCTAAATTGATTTTCCTGTCGAATTTCTCCACCTCAAACCTGACAGAATTTGAAGCCCTATTTCCTGAAATTTTTTTGTGCACTTCTGTCTTGATGAATTTTACCGTAGAAATGAATAGTACATCAGATAAGTTCCTAAGAAAGAGAGGTGGGTTACAAACGGACACACTTAAGTACCAAGTCTTTCCTTAGCTAGAACTTTTCTAGACATGCACTTCCACACTACCACACCAAAGCTTTACCGCACCAAATTAACCTTTCTCAAGAAAATCTTTTTTGATGTGAAAGATCAGTCAAAACTGCGACCACAGAGCATACTTGGAATTTTCAAGAAAAAAACACACACTGTGGCTCTGATACCAATTGTTGGAAATTCATACCTCCTAAACCCACACCCAAGGATATTTTCTAGACAAAAAGATTTCAAAAAATAGAGAAATAATAACAACATAAGAGAATTTACTTGTAAACTCCCAAACCGGAGAAAAAATCACGGGCACCGAGAAGAAAATCTACTATGTGAAAAATTCTTACAATCAAATAATTTTTTCTCTCACTCAATATCCCAATACACCAATACACCCGCAAAGAAATATTCAAAACAAACTCTCCAATTCTCACCTCAAAAGAGGAATTTAACTAGAGTCAAATTTGTTATACAAATCTTTGAGTTTGTATTAGTGCACTAACCAAGAAGGTAACACCCTCCTTATTTAGGCAAGAGCCTTGCCCCAATTGTTTTCTCAACTAATATGGGACAAAAAAAGGAGCCAAAACTCAACATCTAAGGCTTCTCTATTTACTTAAAAAATCTTGGATAGCTCTATAGGTATCTCTTGAGTTTTAAAAACCCTTGAAATCATTGTATGACTTTTCCATTAGGTTTTAAATTGTTGGATATCCATTAAGGTATTTCTTTATTGGATTAATTACTAAAAAATACCCAAACTTTTCTCAATTTTCAATTCTCACCCAAACTTTAAAAAGTAGCAATAAATTAAATTTTTTTCAATTATAGCCCGAGGTTAGCCTCATCATTATCTATGTTGACGTAACACTACCATGTGTCAATGGATCCCCTAATCAGACATGTCAGTGTCATTAAGGATGTTATCTGATTAGTGAAATGATGTCTTTTTATAGTGAAATTGAAACAACGTTGTTTAGATTTTGGAGAAAGCTTCTTCATCACCAATGACTGTTGGTTTGCCAGTGGTGAAATGCCATTGACGATGGGTGTTAATAAACACCATACATAGGCGCGGAGGAAGCGATGTGATATTTGAAAAACTAGAAAGTGGATATGGCGTTGTGTGTGTGGCATGGAGATGCCCATCGATGTCAGTTTTTTTTTATGATTTCTGTTTATCTGTTATTGGGTTTTCTTTGTGTTGGTTATGTTTTTTGGCTATTTTCTGCATTGCAAACAAAACCACAAAGACTTCCATTCATTGCCTTGTATTGCCACTGGATGGCGTCTGTAGTTCTCCCACACACATAACTACTGAAAGCATGTTTGCACCATCTAGTACAAGTCAGAGGCTCCTTTTGCTTATTTCATGTTGTTTTGTTCAATAACCAATCTTGTTCTTATTCGGTATAAGAGCCTTTAGAGTTGGAATTTAGTGATATTTAGAAATTCTCAATGAATAATCTCTTAATATTGGCTCCATCTCTGCAATGTTACTCACCTGCTTATTACTCAAGTTCACAATCCAGAAATGAAACAAAAACAAGACCAATAACCATTTGGTTTCTCTGCATTCTTGGTTTAGGTTATTCAGAAGGCAAAACTCAATGCCCATCCATAAGCATATGATTATTCCATATTGACTTTTTGGGACTTCTAGGTTTCTAATTTTCTAGGTTCAGAACTTAGTGAAATTTCCAGAAGAAATTCTAGATTTAGGGATTTACGGTGTGAGAGTGACGAAGAAGCTTTGTCCAAAATCCAAACAACTTTGTATTAAGTGTTTAAAATTAGTGTATTCTTGATTTTTACAGGTTTTTAGGCCAACAAAAGACCGAACATATCTCCATATTGACACACTAGAAGAAATAAAATGTCATACATTTTAATATGATACCTATACGACACTATGTTGAGGTTGTATTGCCACACATGCATCAATATTTCTTTAAGGTTAAACTCGTGTCTACTTATAAGAAAGGACCAAAAATTTATAGAAGAAGCGACTTTTTAACATAAACTCCTACACAGTATGTTGTCCAACTTGTGTTGAGAGTACAAAACAAGGTAGCTATATACATTCTCATATTGTACCCTATGTCAGGGAGTTAAAATGAAACATAATATATCTTTCAAACACGATACCTATATGGTCCCATGTAAGCCCTGTGTTTTTACCTTGCCTTTTTTTATTTCCTCCTTCGTATTTAATTAAATAACATGCCCCTATATTTCACAACAAGTACCTATGTTTAAGTACTACATAACACCTACGTGGTCTCATTTAAAGGTCATAAACTGCAGTATATAAGGCCTACCTAACCTGTGTTTTATATGGTAAAGATGTTTATGTGAATTACCTAGGCTACTTTAGTATGTTTAACCAGGATTTCGTTTGTTTAGGTTATAAATTAGATTAAGGGATATGAAAATTGATATTTTAACATTATAGGATATCAGTGACAGTTATACTATACATGTATAATGAAAACACAAATATATAGGTTACATAGGTATCTTATTTAATGGTTCATTTTCTTGTTTTGTATTTTATTACAATATACTTTACTTTTATATATGTATGTGATATTGATTATTGTTTTTCAAGAGCTCCTTCATACTTTGTTTCAGATATCATACTATGGTAAGGGCTTAAGAATCATTCATATCACTTAAGAGACATAATAGACATTATTGCCTCTACTTCTTACACTATTACCTCGAGAACAATGCTCCAAAGAGGTATTAGAGGCCAAAGTAGGCACCACCACTACTTCTAATAAAATTGTAACCTATAGTAGATACACAAGAGCAACCAAATTATTTGTTGCTACACTTTGAGATGAAGATGGAATAAAAGAGGTATAAGATCTTTTACATGAGGCAACTCAGGTAAGTGGATCTCACTAATAGAGTGCAAGAGCTCATATCTTTTAATGGTGATTAGACGTGTTCAAATTTCAGGACCCAGTCTACAGAGAGCTCATCCTAAATTTCATGAGTATACTGGAGGTTGATGACACCAAAATGTCATGAAAGGATGCATTAGTCCTCAAGTGCAGGATGGGAGGTGTGAACTATAGCCTAAGCTACAAACAATTTATGATCCACACTGAGTTTGATACAGAGAAGCGCATAGAGATACTAACATCGAACAAGATCTCCCTCGATTAGGACCATTTAGATATGGACTCATTAAACTATTGGTAGTTGATGGACACTGTACATCATACCATCCTATAAAATCCAAGGAGTCTGGGTCCAGATTCTCATAAGTGCAATTCTTTTAGAATCTCTTGATGCATTTATTGTGTTTGAGGGAGAGCACTGATGTAGTTAGTATGAGGGATTTATTCCTAATTTACTGTATATACTAGAGGTAGAGGATGCACTCTAACATCATTTTTATATAGCTAGCTCATGGGTACCTAAACGGGCTAACTTCAAGATCAATGACAGTGGCTCAGCCAACACAATGGGCATGAGGACTTTGATTATCACTAGATGGTATAAACATGACAGTGGGTGCTACTCCTATACCGGTTACTATAAAGATTCTTAGAGCAATTTAGACTGTTAATCTTAGGATAAAAAATTGAGAGTATTACTTTGCACTCATAAGTAGGCACCAATCCAAGAGGAATAGATTGTAGACTTGAATAGAGCTCCAAGTCCACCTTCACCTCCACTAACTGTCCTATCAGCCTAACCAACTAGTCTTACTTACATGGAGACATATATGCATTAGCTAAGTGACACTATATTACAGATTGTGCAGTAATTAGAAGTGGAGATTATACCTTTACTAGTGCGACCTAAGGAGCCATTTATGTAGGATGAGATGGAGCACCAACCAGAAATGCTCAAGGATGATGGAGCCATACTTGATCAGCCTAAAGATTCCAAGGAGCCAATCAAAGAGAGGGATGTCGAGGATGCATAATCTAGAGAGAAGAAGGAGACTGCCATGTCGATAGGAGAGGAGGCCATCATTCTTGATGATTATATAAGGATAATGGCGATTGAGTCCTCTATTAAGAGCTTTATGTGAGGATCTCATTTGATGATATAAGGATAATGACAATTGAATCCTCCATTAGTTTTAAATTCCTATTTATCCCTTAATTTATCTCTTTATTTTGTGATATACGACTCTAAGACTTCTTAGTTTAGTTTTAAAATCTTCGAAATCCATCTAGATATCTTTTCATTTTGGGAAAATCCTTAAAACTATTATATGATATTTCTATTTAATTTTAAATTCCTAGATATACCTCATATCTTCTCTTTATTTTAGAAAAATCTTATATACCACTTTAGGATTTTCTTTATTATTTTTAAATTCCTTAATATCTCTTTAAGTCTATCTTTATATACCACTTTAAGACCTCCATGTTTAGTTGTAAATTTCTAGATATCCCCCTAGGTATTTCTTCATTTTAAGAAAAGAAAAACTAGAAACAATTCTAAGACTTTCTAGTTTAGTTTTAAATTCTAATATATCACTCTAGGTATCTCTTTATTTTTGAAAAAAAATTTATCAATTACTCTAGGATTTTTTAGTCTAGTTTTAAATTTCAGGATATCCCTCTAGGTATTTCTTTATTTTCAATAATCTTATATATCACTCTAGGACTTCTCTATTTAGTTAAAAGATCTTAGATATCTCTATAGGTATCTCTTGAGTTTTGAAAACCCTTGAAATCATTGCAGGACTTTTCCATTCAGTTTTAAATTCTTGGATATCCATTAAGGTGTTTCTTTATTGGGTTAATTACTAAAAAAACCTAAACTTTTCTCAATTTTTTAATTATAGCTTGAACTTTGAAAAGTAGCAATAAAATGCAAAACTTTCATTTTTTTCAATTCTAGCTCGACGTTAGCCTCACCGTTATCTATGTTGACATAGCACTACCACGTGTCAATGAACCCCCTAATCAGACACGTTAGTATCATTAAGAAGAGGTTATATGATAAGTGAAAGATGTCATTTCATAATGAAATTGAAACGACGTCATTTGGATTTTGGAGAAAGCTTCTCGTCACCAATGGCTGCTGGTTTGCCAGTTGATGGATGTTAATAAATCCCATACACAAGGGCAGAGGAAGCGATATGATGTTTGAAAAATTGGAAAGTAGATGTGGCGTTGTGTGTGCAGCATGGAGATGCCAATTGATGTCAGTTGTTTTTGTCTAATTTCTGGTTATCTGTGATTGGGTTTTCTCTGTGTTGGTTGCATTTTTTTGGCTGTTTTCTGTGTTGCGAACAAAGCCACAGAGGCTTCCATTCATGTTACCTTGTACTACCATTGGTCTGTAGTTCTCCCACACACACAGCTACTGCAAGCATGTTTGCACCATCTGGTGAAAGTCACAGGCTCCTTTTGCTTATTTCACGTTGTTTTATTCAATAACCAATCTTGCTCTTATTCCGTGTAAGAGTCTTTAGAGTTAGAATCTAGCGAGATTTAGAAATTCTCAATGAATAATCTCTTAATATTTGCTCCATCTTTGTAATGTGACCCACCTTCTTATTGCTTAAGTTCACAATCCAGAAACGAAACAAAAACAAGACCAACACCCATTTGGTTTCTCTACATTCTTGGTTTAGGTTATTCAGAAGGCAAAACTCAATACCCAACCATAAGCATGTGATTATTCCATATTGAGTTTTTGAGACTTCTAGGTTTCTAATTTTCTGGGTTCAAAACTTAGTGAAATTTCCAGAAGAAATTCTGGATTTAGGGATTTATGGTGTGAGAGTGACGGAGAAGCTTTCTCCAAAATCCAAATGACGTCATTTCATAGTGAAATTGAAACGACGTCATTTCTTTAATCAGACAACCTCCTCTTAATGACATTGACGTGTCTGATCAGTGGGGGTCCATTAACAAGTGGCAGTGTCACGTCAGCATAGATAACGGTGAGGCTAACATTGGGCTAGAATTGAAACAAATTGAAAGTTTGTGCACTTTATTGCTACTTTTTAAAGTTCAAGCTATAATTAAAAAATTGAGGAAAGTTTGGGTTTTTTAAGGTAATTAACCCTTCTTTATTTTGTAGTTTTAACTTCCTAGATATCCGAATACTAAAACCACTATAAGAATTTATTTATAAATTCCTCAATATTCATTTAGATAATTTTTTTTAAGAAAAATCTATATACCACTTTAGGAGTTGTCTAATTAGTTATAAATTTCTAATTGTCCTCAAGATATCTTTTTGTTTTGGAAAAAAACTTATATAACACTTTAAGACTTTGTTATTTAGTTTCAAATTCCTCAATATCCCTCTAAGTATCTCTTCATTTTGTGAAAATTCTATATACAACTCTAAAGCTTCCATGTTTAGTTGTAAGTTTTTAGATCTCTTTAGGCATCTTTCGTTTTAGTAAAAAATTGAAAACTACTCTAAGGCTTTCCAATTTGGTTATAAATTCATGGATATCATTAAGGTATCTCTTCATTTTGAAAAAGAAAAACTTGTTAGGACTTCTATTGTTTAACTGTAAATTCCTTGATATCCTTATAGGTATCTCTTCATTTTGGAAAAACCTTATAAATCATTATATGAATCTTTCCATTTAGTTATAAATTCATAGATATCTCTCTAAGTATCTTTTCTAGTTAGTAAATACATTAAAAGATACTCTATGAATTTCTAATTTAATTTTAAATTCATGGATATCCCTTAAGGTATCTCCTCATTTTAAGAAAGACTTTGCATTTAGGACTTCCATCGTTTAGTTGTAAATTCATTAATATCATTATATGTATCTCTTTATTTTCTCAAAAACCGTAGAAACTATTATAGGAATTTCCCTTTTAGTTTTATAGATCCTTTATATCCCTCAAAATATCTCTTTCTTTTAAGAAAAAACCCTATACGCTACTATAAGACTTCCTAGTTTAGTTTAAAATTCATGGATATCCCTTTATGCATCTTTCCATTTTGGAAAAAAAAAACAAAAAAACCTTATAAACAACTATATGACTTTCCCTTTAGTTTTAGATGCTTGGATATCCTTTTAATTATCTTTACATTTTTGGGAAAAAACCTATTTTAAACAAAATATAATTGTATAATAAAGTTATAACAATTTATATTTCTCATTATTATAATTAAGGATAGCTATAAATATAAACATTGATTTTCATAATAATAACTTAAGTTTGTCATTTTCTTTAAAAGAAAAATAATAAATTAATGGGTTAATAACTAAAAAAAACCCATAGTTTCATCAAATTTTCAATTATAGTCCAAACTTTAAAAAGTAGCAATAAAATGTCCAAACTTTCAATTTTTTTCAATTATAGCCCGACGTTAGTCTCACCGTTATCTTTGCTTATATGGCACTGCCATGTTTCAAGAGACCCTCATTAATCAGACACCTCAGTTTCATTAGGAGAAGTGAGTTACATTATTGAAACTACTTCGTTTCTTGATGATACTCTTGGAATAGAAGATTTAAACTTTATGCTGGTTAGCCCTAACTTGAGGCACCAACCCACCAAGAAAATAAGGGCGACGTTGCCAACATAAGTAGGGATGTCACACCATGTGTGGAATTGCAGTCAAGCCGGGGCATTGGTGGGGTCCATACTGGAAGTGGATTTGTTGGGGTTACGAAAGACGTTATTGCCTGATAAGATAGTGGAGCCTAAAAGAGCGTCATTGATTATGGGGATGGAAGTGGTCAAGAAGACGGCTATGGAGGTCGGAACTTTTAGGTGTATTATAAGTGGGGTGGGGCCTATGGCAATGGATGTAATAGGTAATGAGGAAAGAGGGAAGGATGTTAGGGGGAGGATGGTGGAGGCGTTCTGACAAGAGAGTAATTTGAAAGGTGTTGCTATGGTCAAGAGGTTGGACAGAGTTAGTGCTAGGCTTGTTGTCGGTGTTTCTCTTAGATAATGAAAAGTTTTCTTCTTCTTCTTAGGATGAGGCTATTGGTTTAATTTGAATCTGTTTTGTTTTGATTCAGCTATGAATTGGTGAGTTAGGCTTGCTTTCTCTCTCTTCTTGTTGCGTTTTGCGTTTGGAAACAAGGAAAGTAACAAGAAATGTAAGGAAAATTATAAGCTTGATAGGGGAAATTAAGAGCCTCACATTTGTTTCCTCTACTCTTTTTCCTTCCCAATTCCCTTCGTTTTTCTACTTTTTTTCCATGTTTTTCTTGTAGCTAATCTGAAATCTCCATTAAAAGTCACACATCCAGTACTAAATTTACCTTAAAATATGGAGAAAAAAGTTTCATCTAAATAGCAAATTCAAGAAAAGTGTCCACTAAGCAAACACTTTCTATTATGATCATTTAGTGGTTGGCCATTGATTGTAGCGGGGATATTTCAGTTGATGGGAAATATTTGTATTACCAGTACCTTGTGAACTCTATCTTCTCTGCAAAATGCTTTAGGTTTTTGTAGCTTTTAAGCTTATTGTTTTGATAAGGAATTCATGAATAGAGGACCGTAGACTCCTCCTTTTCATGAAAAAAGACTTTTATGAGGTTTAATGACATAGATAAGTGTGTTCTCGTCATTTTTAGGGAGATCGTCCAAGAAGAGACAATAGGAAGAGATAGAAACTAAATGATGATAAATAAGATATATCTTTGGTTTCTCATGAAACACATTTTAGTTTCTTTTGATTATGTCGTATTGTATTTTCTCTTAGAATTCTAGTATCATCAAGAAACAAAATCGTTTTAATAATATAAGATGTCTGATTAATGAGGGTTCACTGACACGTGACAGTGCTATGTCTGCAAAGATAACGATGAGGCTAACGTCATGTTAATATTAAAAAATTTTAAAAGTTTGAGCTATAATTGAAAAATTGAGGAAAATTTGAGCTTTTTTTAGTAATTAACCCTAAATTAATAATCATATAAATTGTAGAGTTATAAACATTTATATGTGATACTTGATAAGTTGTATACAAAATTTTAAGAATTTTTTTGAGTTCAGTGATTGTAATTTATTGATTTGTTGTTATAATTTCTTTATAATTATAGCTTCCACGAGTTTTCCTAAAGCTTTGTCTTTTTTTTCAGCGTATTATGACACAAATATAAGTCTAAGATATATGAGAAAATTATATAAAGAATTTAAATATAAATTTAATAAAATAGTTATTCTAAAATTATATAAATAATATTTGGATATAGATATCATTAAATACTATGTTACTTGTACTTTACCTATATAAAAATTTAAAAACTTAAACAATTTAAAATATGTACGTAATTAAGTAGGTTCAAATAAATAAACTATTGCTACGCCTCGGTCAAGTTACTATTTAGAAGTAGATACACAAAGAACCAAGAAACGCTCTGAAACTTGCGGAAACCTAACAGTAAAACAGTTATTAAAGGATCTTATTTACGCGTTATAATAAGCTCACAAATTTCATAAACAACCTTTTCATTAGTTAAATAAGTTTGTCTACTAATAAATATCTTTAGATCTTACACATCAATAAAATTTTTACTGAGTTATTATTACTTTTTTTACTAAATTATTGTTGCGGCCATAATAATAACCGAGTAATAATTTGTTTATTGACTTGATTCCAACTTCTAGAATAAGCTAGGCTTTTTATTGGGTTGGGACTTAGGTGGGTTAATTTAAAAGTTTATGTTTGAGTTTGAACTTAATTAAAAATTAATTGAGATTAAATTAAGTTTAATTATTTTAATTTAAAATTCAAAAATAATATTAATTTATTTAAAATAGTACTATTTATTTAATATATTTAAATTTTGAATTATACTAAACTTAAAATCTGAAGATTTGATAAGAATTCAAATTTAATCCAAATCTTCGGTAATTTAAGTCGTTTATTTAACTTCAAGCTAAATCACTTGTTTTCATTGTCCTATTTTTATTATATTCTATAAATATTTATCGGTGTAATAACCGAGACTCATAAAAAATAAATAAACAGATATTTATGAAATAAGATAAAAACGTAAAAATGGAAGTTGTGATTTGAGTTGAGCCCCACGACCAAGAGGAACATGGTCCTTTGCTTCGAGTCTGACAAATGCCCAGACGAGGATCAATGGCGCGT
>JANQAP020000247.1:86501-96832 GCA_026874005.2 Erythroxylum coriaceum
CAAGCTCACTTCTTTTCATGGTGTGTTTTTTGTATCTTGATCATAATTTAGAAGTTTAAATTGTACTTGTTAGATATAAATGTGTTCCCTGGATGCCCTCTTGGAAATAGTATTTGGAGTTTTGAACATTGATTTTCAATGTTTCATGGGACTTAATTGCATGCAATGTTTCGTTAATGTTCAGCCATGTTCTTGAAATAAAATGTTAACAAATTATTTGACGGGCTTGGCTGTTGTGAACCACGGAAAAAACAAAGCATGGATTGGGATAATTCATCTTACTCTTTTCTGCATTCCGAGTCTTGGAACTTTATGTGTTGGTTGTTACTTTCAATCGGCTGCTCTGTATGTTTCCCAAGGTTCACTTAGTTTTTAGATCCTTGTATTGTGACATGCAAGTAAATTGGTTTTGCTTTTTATCAAATTTATTTTGATTACTATCTGTATGATTGCTTGATGACTGCTGAAAAAAAGTTGTCGCTATGTCCTGTTGCGGATTGATAATGCCAGAGTAAAACTTTTAATGAGTCATGTTTGGTGGGGTTTTATTCTCACACAGCCTTGTCCCTTTAACCCATTAGAAGAGGTGATTAAGAAGAGATGCAACTTTGCTTGTTTCTTTGGAAAAGATGGAGATTCGGGTGACAACCGAATGAAAATTTCATTTTCTGATATAATTTCAGATGAAGTGAGGATGTGGGTATTTGAGGAGACATTAACAAGCGGTGAGAAGCTAACTGACGTCATCAACAGAACCAATGTAACAGTCTACTAAACTCATTTCAAATTTAATTACATGAGAAATGAATTTCCCCATTGTAATATTCTTTCTTTCTTTCTTTAATAGGAAAATGTTAAGTATCTCCCTGGAATAAAGCTTGGTAGAAATGTTATTGCAGACCCTGATCTTGATAATGCAGGTATTCAATTTCTTGGTTAGATGAAGATTTACCTGTTGTGGTTTAAATATGGATCGCATGGCTATCATAGTCTAATGCACAAATTGTACAGTTACAGATGCAAACATGTTGGTGTTTGTGACCCCACATCAGTTCATGGAGGGGATATGCAAGAGGCTTGCTGGGAAAATAAAGCAAGGTGTGGAGGCTATTTCACTCGTCAAAGGAATGGAGGTTAAGATGGAAGGTCCATGCATGATATCCTCTCTCATATCTGAACAGCTTAAAGTCAATTGCTGTGTGCTTATGGGGGCAAACATTGCAAATGAGGTTAGCTATTAATTTCACAACTCTTTTTTGTTTCCGGTTCTCCCATTACAGGGTGTTTAAAGCATTGAAAACCGAATTTTCAGATTGCTGTAGAAAAGTTTAGTGAGGCAACGGTTGGGTACAGAGTGAATAAGGAGATTGCAGAGAAATGGGTTCAGTTATTTAATACTTCTTATTTTATGGTCACACCTGTGAGTATTATATAAATGTTTTCAATTGATATATTTTAATTGCATAAAATTTAGCATGAATACTGTGATAAGTTTCTTTGAAGGGTGCTATAGTTCACTAAATACGCAATGAAACCTCATTCTCGTTCCTTTTGTATTCTACGAATGATTAGGTCCAGGATGTAGAGGGCGTTGAACTATGTGGTACCTTGAAGAATGTTGTGGCCCTAGCAGCAGGTCAGTACTACTACTATTACAATCTTATTTACCTTATTATTTGAGATATCGTTATGAGTGATTAGGGTAATTGGCCTCGGATGGAACAGGTTTCGTGGATGGCCTAGAAATGGGAAATAATACTAAGGTATTTAGAAACAATTTCAACCAGGTTTGAAGGCTCTTTTGACCTTTTCTATACTCACTGTTTGTCTGTAATGTATAGGCTGCAATAATGAGAATTGGTCTTAGGGAGATGAGAGCTTTGTCGAAGCTTTTGTTTTCATCAGTTAAGGACAGCACCTTCTTTGAAAGCTGTGGTGTGGCTGATCTCATCACAACATGCTGTAAGGAAGTATTTAATTTTTCTTTATTTTTGTTTATATTATAACATGGAAATTTAGAATCACAATCTATGGCAGTGGGAGGAAGAAACAGAAAAGTTGCGGAGGCGTTTGCAAAGAATGGCGGGAAAAGGTAGGTTTTTCTATTGAAGGCATAAAATTCAGTAAAATCAGTACTAATATTTTTCCTCCCTGTTTATGCCTGAAGGTCATTTGATGAACTTGAAGCAGAGATGCTACAGGGCCAGAAATTACAGGTGGATATTTAACTAAATCACTATGTTGAAAGATTCTATTTGTAATGGTAATTACTTCTATCAGGCATGGATCAGATGTCCTATCAAATCATAACAAATAACAGCCGACTTATCCTTCCTTTGAACTTAGAAGAGTGATTGTTTACGTTTAGAACACTTGAAAAAAGGCCTTTGAAGCTTCGAATTATCTTTTTTTTTGGGTTGTAGTGGCTTACTTACCCAATCTTCTTTTCCTTAAAAGGGTGTTTCAACAGCAAGAGAGGTGTATGAAGTTTTAAGCTACCGTGGGTGGCTAGAGTTGTTTCCACTTTTTGCAACAGTGCATGAAATTTGCATTGGGAAGCTTCCACCAACAGCCATAGTTGAATACAGCGAGCACAAGCCAAACTTCTCCCTGGTAGAAGGTTCTGCTCAATTCTTTTGACTTGTATGGCGGGGACTGATTTTCTTCATATATTCTGGGCATAGAAGTCCTTCAGTAATTTCTCTTCATTTGAGTATGACGCACAAAAGGAGAACATTACGTAGAAGTTGGGTGTTTGTTTTGTTCAGTTGTACCAAGTTTGGTACCATGATAATTCAGATGGTCTGTGGAGCTGAAATTTGGCGTATCGGTTGGCTCAAGTGACATTGGCTTCGAGTTTCATGTTAAAGTTGTCAGACTTGGCATTTCATTGAACATCAATGTTCCAGTGTTGAAAGTTTCCTATACGCTGGTTAGTCCAGGGATCTTGTAATTGTCACTCAGAATGCTTAATAATGTCCATGTCCAACCCCTTTAATGCTTGACAGTGGTCTGGTTCACTCTGTCCCAATAACATAAGTTTCCCAGGTCTATTAATGCAGTCATCTCCATCTTGCTTTTCTCTTCCCAGTCCTCAAAACTTTTGCTGGTCCACACCAATAGTATTCCAATCTTCCCAGCAGGAAGGAAGGATGCAACTTGCAAGATAGCAATTAGGATACTGTTTCAAAAAATCCCAACAGTAATATATAGTCAAAAAACGAAAAAGTTGGGTTCTTATTAGGAAATTGTTGTGATTAGGAATAGCCGACAGTACTTTTACTGAGAATGTGTTGTAAAATTAATCAATCAACTTTAGGAATATTTTCTTTTGCAAGTCAACTTCAGGAAGAAAATTCTAAATGACAAACCATGTCGTAAAGATAAATAATTCATGTGTCGGGTAGTTCTTTGTCCCCAAACTATGGTTTTGAAAAGTTTAATTTTAAAAAATAGCATACTTTGCATATCTTTTTGAAGTGATGTAATTTGATTTTTTTTTTTTACAGAGTTGACTAATTTGTATCTGCGATTATTTGATCACATAAGCTTGATGAATAATGATCCCTCCGTAATAAACCATCATAACATCAAAGCTTTCTCATTTCACGCCATTGTCATTACAAAGACAAGAATAACCCAACAACCAAAAAAACCGGAAAGGACCAAATAAATTACCCACCAAACCCATGCATCAATTCTACTACTTTTGCTTTTGAGTATTAACCAGTGCGTATTCTATCCAATCTGTCGACACTTTTCCTTGCTCTTTCCAGTTGGTGATCAATGCTTTTCCGGGACTTTTCATGGCAGTCTACACTCCTTCGTGACCTTTCCATCTGAACTTGATCAAAGGAAATCCTCAACTTCTCTAGTTTATCGGTATTACCGGACTGTTTCTTCAACTTTTCCAGCTTCTCAGCATGGCTGGACTGGTTTTTTAGTTTCTCAGGCCTATCAGTGCTGTGCCTCGGCTTCTCTCTACGATCTGTGCTTTTCCTGGATACCTCAAATACGTCAGTACTCTTACGGGACTGCTCGAATTGGTCTGTACTTCTCCTTGAACTGTATCTTTGAGATGGGGACTTCTCAACAGTTGAAATGAACTTCTTTAGGTGTCTGATATACTCTGGATAGTGTTCTAAATCGCAGTGGTTACCCCCTTTGAGCCAAAGTGGTTCATACTTTTCCTTGCATAGTTCCCATAGTTGCTTACCATGAGAGCAGTCAACAACTTCATCTGAAGTTCCCTAAACATGAAAATGAGGCAATCGAAGTAGAAAGCAGTTAGAGTTTCATGCTTCAAGGGTCTTGTTCAAAACATCCAAGAACCAAAATAACAGAGTTCAAAGTTCTTAAGAAGTCTTTGCACCAATTCCTTTTCACTTCCACTGTCGAACATGTACCAGTACTGTAAGATCCATGACCCAAACATTAAAAAGAACGAAGCAAAAAAAAAGGAAACCTTGCGGTGAACCAAATTTGAAAAAGGTCAACTTCAACAACTACATACAACAATGAACTATAAGAACGACAAATACTGAAAAGCTGAAGAAAAGTTTAAGCACAATTAAAGAAAGTGAAAGTACTTGTGGTTGTCATTTAGTAAATTATAGCTCTTCCATACAACAAACTATTCAAATACAAAATATCAGAGAAGACAAGATCCGCCTTAGATGAATATGCTAGATTTCTGAGGCAGTGAAATACAACAAATTAAGTGATGTCAGCCGACTGCCTTAATGATATGAATAGTTGAATACATACAAAAGTAACAGGAATAAAAGGATGGCCCATCCATGTTATCCATGTAAGTCTTTTCTCTTCTGTGATAGGCCAGCTCCTTGGGTCAGTTTCTACTGGATGACCTATTCTTGTAGTTGCTGATGTACTTCGGCCTTTAACGGCCATAATCTACATGATTATATCAAACTTAGATGAATATTACTCTACTCATTGTCCTTCCAAAAGTTATAGAGGGTATTTGGGAAATCCTGGCCTATGGTTGATTTTGTTCATTCTATCACTGATAAATCATTTGCTTGCTATGGATCTTCAAGCTTCAAAAATTGGAAAACAAATACCACAACTCCTGAATAAAACATATCCAGTTGATATTAATAGAAGAATGAAAGGGAGAAGATTAATACACTATATAGAAGAGTACAATTCAATACTGTTGATTGAAATCTACATCAACAGAACTTTTCAGCAAATGTTGAAACGAATGCTTGTTAAAGATAAATTTGATGCAGCAATATAGCAAAGATGGTGATTATATCAAAAACTGTGATCAACAGGAGAACATGTTTTGATTATTGAAACAAAATAATTTTGAAATTAACAATCATGTCTGGAGTCGAAGAACTCCAGAAAACATGCAATCCGGTCTACAAGATACATCAAAATGCAGATTAAGAAAATTGAGTAGTTCGTATGCTCTAGTTGATACATGCGTGTAACCAAGACTCAGTACCCCAGAAAATATAAAACAAAGGAAAGGCCTGACATCGTTCTATGGGTCCAACAATATTATTACTTACGTGAATGATAAGGACAGGACAATTAACAAGTGGAATTTTGTCTATATTCTGCAAAAGAAAACGATACAAAACAACCCCATTAGATTAGAAAAATGAGAATGATGAACTCAAGCAGAATAGAATTGTGGGAAAAGCTAAGTATGTGTGATACCTTATAAATGTCAAACCAATATGAACGCTTTACAGGATACATGACTCTTAGACCTGATAGTATGGGACTGTGAAGAACAACAGCCCGTAACTGAGGCAGGCGAGCAGCAAGATCTAAAGTAGGCCCACTTCCTACAGATTGCCCATAAAGGATGATATCTTCCTGTTTGGTACCATAACTTTCTTCAAGACACTTGTACGCAGCTTCAATATCTGCATATGTATGCTGTTCACTTGGCTGCAATGCAGGAAATGGGTCTTAGATTCGCACTTCGGTTACAATATCAGCACCAGAAAATTCATAGAATTAATGGTTCAAATTTACGGCAAACCTTTCCAGATGATTGCCCATAGCCAGAATAATCATACCTACAAAAAATGTTCATGAAAGATGAGAAAATGAACTTCAAAGATAGTTCTGGTGATAAGGATGAAAAAGACATCGATGGGAAAATGCGTGCTGAGAGGTGACTATGAACAAGTTTAAATCATGACCAAAGACATTAATAGTAGAAGGTATTAGGACAAGGAGATATCTATCCACTAAATATTAGGACAAATTTTCTGTAAGATACCAGGACAACTATAAAAACACCCCATCTAGTTTCTCCAAACAACAGGATTGATCAAAGCAGGGCACTGGCAAGAATGACGGACCTCTACTAAATTACTACAATTTTCTAAATATGCCAAATATATAAACACCAATTATGACCTTCTCTGATTAATAAGAAGTCCAACCAAATCTCCATTTCAGCTGTTAAAGCAATCAGCACTAACTAACACCAATTTCTTCACGAACTAAAACCTACAGTTACAATAAAACGCATCAATTATTCCAGGTTACAATAACTAAATAACAATAACCCAATTGTTAGAACCAGAAAACCCTCACAAACAAGAAAATAGAAAGGACCAAAATTTCCAAAAACCAAGATGATAAAGCACTTAAAACATCAAATCGAACGTAGTAAAAGAGTAACTAACTATATCTGTACCCCATAAGATTAACACGCAGGTGGATGCTTAATTCAATGAAAAGCTCATACATCTGACCCAGATCGGCAGCGTTGCCATGAGAGTAAAGCAGAGTTGAGGTGGCCATGGGATGCCTCACATACATTGCAACTATCTCTGTGCCCTTTCTTGTAGGCAACTTCAATATTTCGACGTTTTCACGGTGGGGAAAGGGGCTCAAGAGCAGAAGACCCGTTAATTCGTCCGTTACTAGCTTGTATGTAGGTGGGTTTGGCGGAAAAAAGGCGAATTTCGCCGCCATCGACGATGTCATCCCACCCATCACCGTATCTCTCTCTCTCTCTCCCTCTCTGTTTCTTTACTCTGTTTTTGCTCCGTTTTTTCTCTTTCCTAGATATATACTTTCTCCGTTTTGGAAAATATGAATTCACTTTAGATCAAACCCACTCCATTTAATTCCACCTTTTTGCTAGTTCCAGAGAGTAAACGCTTGTGAGAGAGGCGGAGAGAGTGAGGTGATTCTGCTTCTGGTAGCTATCAGCTGCTTAAATTGTTGGTATCCGTCTAATTTGAGGCTTACAGAGACAGAGACAGAGAGCTTTTTACTAGCTGTTTACTTTGGGTCATCACTAGGTCTTAGAAGCTTAAAATAATCCGGTAGGGTCAAAACAATGGTGGACAAGAAAACTTTGATGGCTCAAGTATATGGGCACAAGCACCTAGCAACAAACCCATGAACCCCATGTGGATAAAGTTGATTTTGATTTAAGGAATTGAGGGGTTGATGAACCTTTTGGAGTTTGAAAATTTTTGGATCCCATCTTCCTGTCATTTTATACACCATTTGAAATAGTTCACCAACAAATTTCTTCGGTTGCCTTCCCACTAATTGATTTCAAGTAACCCATCAATCATTTTCCTTTGGTCTTTTTATCTTTGGAATCATTTAACTCAATAATGATGCTTCATAATTGAGTTTTTAGTCCAATGCTTCTTTAGCTCTTGAACATGGAATTCAAGCATGTGCAAGGATTGTAAATGCTTTTTGCTGGTAGAATTTCCATTGGATTTTGTAGCTGCTGGAGATGTATTCTGTTAATCTGAATGAAGTCATGCGAGATGGACAAATTGTAATGAAGGAGGGGGAAATTCATGATAGATAGGATTCTTTGACAAAAACTAGAGACATCTGGCTTTGGTAAGAGTTGTATAAAAATGGGTTGTGGAAGAGTCTTATAATCTAAGGCCAGTAAACGCGGACTTCTTTTACGATAACTATGCACAGCACAGCTGTTCTGAGTTCTGTTCTTTCTGTAAGCGTAACTGGATGAGCCAGCTGGTTAATGGTAAAGTGCTGCTGCTGAACCTGAATCTGTAGGATTTAGGAAAGCTTTGTGGGGTAGCTACCCAACCAATATAACATTATAACATATCCACGATTCCAGGTGTCCTAGACCAGGTTCATTGTAAGATGCTGTAACAATTAGCAAGCATGAGGATCAACACTTTTTTCTTTTTCTTCCAGGTCTTGTTTCAATTAATTAAGCAAATAACTCCTCTGATATTATCTTATACAAATTCACCAATAAAAAATAACAATTAGATTTTAGAAAAAACGTTATACCTTAGATCCTTATCATCAGAATTTAAAGTCTGATACATGAATGACAACACTCTTATTCGTCATACTAACAGTAAACACACACTCGAGGCAATTTAAGTTTCTTTCCTTTTTATCTCTCGCTTTCAACACGCTGCTTTCATGAGAAGGGAATTTAATCAAACTATAGCACTTTATTAGGTGCTTGCTTATTGGGTACTTGCCAAGCTTTGAACTCTTTGGCCACCAAAATGGAGTTTCTCTGGAGAACTTTTACGAGACAATGAAGAGGCAAGGCAAGTTCTCGGGCAAAACCCAATGTTGACAATACAGACGATGCCTGTATTTCACTTCCATGGTAAATACTCCGCAACGTAAAGAAAAAGGGTAACAGGAAAGGTGATATTTGTTTGTCATTGGTTTCTTCAAGGGCCCTTTTTGTTGAATCGAGGATATTGGCAATGCCAGCAAGTTTACGTAGTAATTATCCTCATTCCCCGCTCCAATCCCTATGACCACTGTGACCACCAATCCATAATGCCCTCACGTGCACTCTCTTGACTGAAGCACCAAAAGGTGGTTCTACCAAGGAAAGGAAATGTGGCACTTCCACTTTAACCACAGGTTAAAACTTAAAGTGCTTTTTTCTTCTATAAGCAACAAAACCACAACCTGTACGAGACTGCAAAAATTGTGGTTACAGTCCACCAGAATAGGATTTCCTTTGATCCTGATGATCATTTTAGGAATCCTCCATCTAGTCGAAAAGTTCGTGAGGAAACGCAAAAATGAAGATTGATGATCTAACCTAGTCTAGAATGGCAGGTCCAGTGCTCATTTTGTATCTGCACGTAATCAGCCAAAGAAAACTACAAAGGACTCAGCTTGGAATCAAGGCAACAAGACAAGCTAGATTGGAGGACAGTGACTTGTTAACAAACTTTTATTATATCCAAATAATAGTATATATACATACATACATGCAGCAAATGACTTAGTCACAGTGCCAAATTAGAACCATGATATTAGGCAAAGGAAAGAGAAAGCAGTGGTGGGTCTCACTTCACTAAACCCCATCTTTTTGTTATTGAGATGGGATGATGAGACATGTCCCTTGTCCGCTGCAGTCATGCTTAAAATTTCAGTTAAACAAGCCAATCTGTCTATATACTTGGATGTAGTTTCTAGATTTCTGACTTTCAAAATCAACTAATAGGAGATTCATCCATACACAGGAGAAGAAACTGATGAGAAGGGTAAGCAACTCCTCTGGCATACCTTATAGCAAAAGTTTAACCGGAAGAGGAGTTGAATTCTCTGACAGTTAAAACAATTGAGCTTGTTGCTCTTCAGATATAATACAAGAAAATCAAAAGATCTTATGAATATATCAATTTGTATGGTAAAACTAATGCTAAAAGAATTTTGAAATTTCAGAAAACCAATACAACATGCTCCAACAATAGGCAAAAAAGTACAAATATTCATATTTTCTCTGCAAAGTTGTAGATAATATCAGTGGCAACACCAATAATTTTGGGCATATGCTACTGTGGTGCTGGTCAACACTTACCAGTGCCATTTGACTTTGTTAATAATTTAATAGGCTGTCTCCTTGTTGATAATTTAGTAGGTTGTCTCCTTCTGTCAAGAACAATGGGCCTCTTGATGTGAAATTACTCCAGGAAATAGAAAGAAAAAGGAACTAAGTACAGCAAATGACTTAAAACTAAAAAAATTAGGTAAGGGATTGATCACCAACCATTTAAACACTATCACAGAAGAAATTCATGCTGCAAAATACTAGGTTAAAGCTTACTAATTCTGGGGTGAAAATAACTACTGCAAAATCAACCATCCATGAACACACGGCTTTAACCTAAAACTAAGTACAGGAAATGAATTAAAATTAAAGAAATTAGGTAAGATATTTATCACCAACCATTTGAACACTATCACAGAATAAATTCATGCTGCAAAATACTAGGTTAAAGCTTACTAATTTACTTAATTCTGAGGTGAAAATAACTACTGCCAAATCAACCATTCATGAACATACA
>JANQAP020000247.1:252640-263266 GCA_026874005.2 Erythroxylum coriaceum
AATTCTTTGCTTTTGTTAGCGACTCTAAAGCATAAGGCTTGGAAATATCGTTAACCATAGTCGAAGTTTCAAATCATAATGTCATACTTAATACACTATGGATCTGAGTCTTACTTTCAGATTGATACTTAAAAAGAAGTATCTGAAAGCAAGAAAGAACACCAATTAAAAATTCCAGCGTCGAATATCAATTATAACTTAATATAGATTCTACGAGGATGATCATACCTCGTCAAAGATATCTTTGTTTCTCTTTAACATTATTTATTCTAGTTACCTTTTGATGTTTCTAACAACATAACTTGATAGGTTGGTTGGATTTTCATGTTGTTGGACTTATTCAATGGTCAAGCTTATATACAGTGGCAAAGTGTTATCATTCGATCGTCATTGTCCTTCTTACACGTAACTTCTTTCACCACCCATTTTTGTTAGTAGATTTGCCACTATATTCTACTATATGAGAATGAGCTCTACATCCACGTTTATTGCATACATCAGTTGAAAGAATTTAACATAGTGTTTATGCAAGGTTTCCTCCTTGATTTCAGTCTCTTTTAACTAGATTCGCCAATAATTGAAAATAATATTGACGAACCAAGAGGGTTCCTTATTGAAGATGAATCACCAACTTTAATTCGCACAACAAAGCTTCGTACTACGCCTTATTATTTAACTCCTTGAACTCGTGTATACGTACGTAGTCAACTTCCAGATCGTAGATACCTTAAAAGAATAGGCATGCACCTCTTCCTCCTTCCTTAAATGATACATCCGTATATACAACTCATGCATTAGTCTGTGCTCCTCCATCTCTTATAAGAAAGTCAGCAATTACTTAAAACTTAGTATAAATCTAGGACCATACATTACATTGAATTCACTCAGCTCCACTAATCACTTGATTATTCATTTTGATGAGTAAAGTTTATGCAATGTTTTCTCAAGCAGAAACCTTTATGATAAAGGTTACCTTTTTCAACTTAGAATAAGGAAACTCTACTTCTTTTGAAAATGCAATAATCTATAGATATAATTTCTCAAATGTGAAAGGGGTGGATAGCAAACGTGGATGTTGTAAGTATGTCTTTAATTTTTATATTCCAACATATCTGTTAGCTTACATGACCTCTAACCAAGCCTTAACTACCTCTTTTGCATATTCTCCTTACAACTTTTTCTCAAAGGTCTGCTAGCCAATTCTAACATATATATCTAACAGTAATATACGTTAGAATAACATATAAATTTAATGTGGCAGAAAACGAAATACCTCCAGTCATTGTTGTCTTTGTTTGAAGAGTTTGCATTTTGGAATTCTTCTAAGTTCTCAATTACCAATTTGATGGTGTATGTTTTCAAAAGAGACAAGAAGCTTAGGGACCCCAAAATCTGCAAGAAAGGCCTATATAAATGAGCTCCCATCAAGCATATTATCAGTTACCATAAAACTAGGATTTTCATACCTATTAACTACATAACGTTGGACCATTACTACCAAGATTATGAAAAGTTTTCACATTCTCCCACTTGGTCCAAACGTTTAACTTGGTATCAAATCATAACTTGATCTAAGTATAATATACGAATCATGGCGATAGGTCCTCTAGTAGTTGAGTATTATCTTCCATGTATTACAGTACACTATAATTGTATCAACCTGAATGTGGTAACATTACATAATGAATAAACCATATGTTTAATCCAGGTCTAAAATAATCAATTTTCTTAAAATTCAATAATGTGCACCATAATATGATAAAATATTATAAGAGTTTCACAAAAACAACATTGTCCATACAATGAAAACTATATAATGGAACTCAATCCTATTCTAACATCATGATCCTTGAACTTCATTGGTGGCATGCCTTTTGTTAAAACAATATCATCAATTCAGTGCTAACTTATTCAATGACCACTTTCTTGTCCTTAACAAGTTCCCTTATAAAGAAAAACTTGATGTCGATATGTTTACTCTGACTACAACTCTTACTATTTTTAGCTAGAAAAATAATAGTTGAATTGTCACAGGATATTCTCAATGGCCTAGAAATGAAATCCACGAGTCAAGCCCATATATGAAACTCTTTAGCCATACACTATATGATAGTCTCAAAATAAGAAACAAACTCAGCCTCCATGGTGGAAGTAGCAATCAAAGATTACTTGGCACTCTTCCAAGATATGGCTCCATGGGCAAAATTGAAGATATACTTGATGTCGATTTTCATGAATCAACACACCCAATGAGATTTAAATCTTAGTATCCTATTACCTCCAGATTGTTGGTTTGTCTGCACATAAGCATATAATCTTTGGTCCCTTGAAGTACCTCAATACTTTCTTTACAACTCTCCAATGATATAATACTGGGTTACTTTGATATCTACCTAACATTCCAATAGCAAATGCAATGTCAGGTTTTGTACAAACCTGAGCAGACATCAAGCTTTCGACTGCAAAAGCATATGGAATATTTTTCATTTTTTCCCTTTCAAAATCATTTTTTAGGCATTGGTCCAAATTGAACGTATCCCCTTTCACAATGGGAGCTACACAAGGTGAATAATCTTTCATTCAAAATCTCTTTAAAACTTTATTAATATAGCTTTCTTAAGACAAATCCAAAATACCACGAAATCTATCTCGATGGATCTTAATGTCAATGCCATAAGACGCATCACCCATATATTTTATTTCAAAATTCTTAGAGAGAAATTGTTTCACATCATGTAACAAATCCCCTATCATTGGTTGCAAGTAATATGTTATCCACATATAATACAAGAAAACAAATTTTACTCCCACTAACCTTTTTGTATATACATTAATCTAGGATATTTTCTTTAAAACCAAATGATAAGATAATATCATGGAATTTCAAATACCACTGGCGGGTGTTTCAATCCATATATGGATCTTTTAAGCTTGCAAACCAAATGCTCACCACTATTAGAGGAAAATCTTTCTGATTGTTTCATGTAAACCTCTTCCTCTAGGTCACCATTTAAGAAAGTAGTATACACATCCATTTGATGTAATCCCATGTCAAAGTGAGCAACTAATGTCAAAATTATACGAAGTAAATCTTTTTTAGACACGGGTAAAAATGTATCTTTATAATCAATTCCTTCTTTTTAAGTGAATCTTTTTGCAGTGATCTTACCTTGAATCTCTCAATGTTGCCTAATGAGTCTTTCTTTATCTTAAATATCCATTTGCAGCCTATGAGTTTTGCTCCTTTAGGCAACTTAACAAAATCCCAAACATCATTATTCTTCATGGAATTCATTTCTTCCTTCATGGCATCTCACCATAAATTGGATTCATTGCAACTCATAGCTTGTGAAAAGGTTTCAGGATCATTCTCAACTCCTATACTGTAGTCAGACTCCTGTGGATATATAACATAATCACTAGTAATAGTTGATTTTTTTGTTCTACTATATCTCCTTAATGTTGCACCAACATCCTCCTGTAAAGTCTGTTGTTCAACTAGTTTTTGAATACTTTCAGGTAATTCTTAAATAACTAGATCTACTAGATTATCAACAACTTGTGGAATTTCTAGATTGTCATTTGTGTTTACAATAGGCTGTTAAATTTCAACAGTTAGTTGTACAATGTTTATTTGAACTTGAGGATCATTACAAATGACAATCACCTTACTGTTTGAGGATGGTTGACTATTCATATGATCATTATCAGAAACTATATCTTGAAATTGACCCCTCCTACTAATCAAGTCATTCTCAAGAAATTTTGCTTTTCTTGATTCCACAATTCTAGTGTGAAATGATGGACAATAGAACATATATCCTCTAGACCTTTCGACATATCTAATGAAATACCCACTTATGATCCTTAGGTCTAATTTCTTCTCATGTGGATTATAAATTCTTATTTTAGACGAACATCCCCAAACGCATATATGTTGCAAACTCAGTTTCCAGCCTTTAAATAATTCAAATGGTGTATCTAGAACAACCTTAGTTAGTACCCAGTTTAATGTATACATATCGTCTTGAGAGCTTCAGTCCATAAGGACTTAGGAAGTTTAGAGCTACTCAGTATGCTTTGTACCATGTCCAATAATGTTCGGTTTCTTCTTTTTGCTACACCATTCTGACCCGAAGATCCAAGCATAATATATTAGGCTACTATCTCATTTTCTTGAAGATATCTCACAAATGAATCAGGTGCTTGTCCACCTTCAACATATCTACCATAATATTCCCCCCTTTATTAGATCTCATGATCTTAATTTGCTTACCGCATTGTTTCTCTACTTCATCTTTGCATATTTTGAAAGCATCTAGTGCTTCATTCTTTTTATGAAGCAAGTAGAGATACACATATCGTAAGTAATCATCTATAAATGAGATGAAGTATTTTTGACCGTATGAGTCCATATTTGGACTACAAATATCCATATGTATGATCTCTAATATGTTTAAACTTCTCTTAGCACCTTTCTTTGATTTGTTAGTGTGCTTTCCCATTATGTATTTCATACAATTTTCATAATCTGCAAAATCCAAAGTACAAAGTACTTTGTCATTCAATAATCTTTTAATCCTTTCTATAGAGATATGTCCTAACCTCTGGTACCACAACATAGAGGAATTTTTATTCATGACATAACGTTTTGTTCTAGCATGAACATGTATTTCATTGTAACAAATATTATCTTCAAAATTAAAACGAAAAAGATCATCAAATAATGTACCATTCTCAACAAATTCATATTTATAATTTAACTTTAAAGATTTGTCTGAAAAATGAAAGGAATATCCAAATGGTACAAGTCTTGAAATTGAAATCAATTTCCTAAAGAAATTGGGAATATAAAATGTCTTTTCTATTTTTAAAATAAACCAGTACATAAAATTAAATTGCAATTCCCAACAGCCTCCACACATGAACATATCTTGTTGCTGGATAAGATATACTACTCACTTCCCACTAAGTTCCTTGGGTTTTACAAATTTTGCAACTCATTTGTAATATGAATTGTACAATCAAAATCAATCCAAACTTCAATTATATTAGACTCAAAACAAACTAATGAGATTAGATTACCTTTCTTTTCAAGTTATTCCTTATGTTTAACATAATTCTTCTTCATGTTTCCTTTTTTCTTACAAAAAAGGCACTTGGATTCCTTATTAATGTTAGCTTGGGTAGGTATTTGACCTTTTCCCCTTATGTTGGCTTGATTTTTCTCCTTTCCTTGAACAATCAGATATGCAATCTATGAACTCTCCCTGTTCCATATCGACAATCTCCCTTCCTCTTGAACACAAATGGTCATTAATTCATATGTTAACCACTTATCCTTATGTGTATTATAAGAGATTTTAAAGGGTCCGTATAGTGGTGAAAGGGTGTTCAAAATGTAATGCACAAGGAAAGAATCAGACATCTCAACCTCTAGTTTCTTTAATTGAGCCACAATGTCCCTCATCTTTATGATGTGCTCATGCACACCTCGGACATTAGTGAGCCTTGTAGATGAAAACTTCGTAATCAGCGTGCTTGTAAATGTCGAATTACTCATCAACATCCTTCAGTAGAGCATAAACATTGCCACATTGTTCTACAGAACTACGAATGTTAGTAGAAATTTCGGTTTTAATGAACATCACACTTAAGCGATTAGATTGCTCCCAACGTTCATAAAGAGCAATTTTAATTATAGTGCTAGCCTCCGTTAACTTAGATGATTTTTCCTTCCGAATAACATAATCAATGTCCATCAACCCCAGATAAAGAAGAATTCTCTCCATCTAAATCTTATAGTTTTCACCCCTTAATTCAAGAATTTCACAATTTGCATAAGAGAAACTAACAGTTTAAATAGATATAATTTAAACATACACGCTACTTATCAAGAAATTGAGGCTATATGTGTGTGTATGTGTGTGTTACCAATGTAAAACATATCTTAAAAGATATAAATCAAATGACATAAAAATTGCCTGTGGGCTAAATTTTTAATTCAAACATATTTATGCCTTTATGATAAAAATATCAAATTATATGCCAATTTCTAATAACTATGGGAAAATTAGAAAATAATTTGATATTTTATCCTAATTAATTATTCAAATATAATAAAAATTTCTATGGGATAAAATTTATTATACTAAAATAATTAACTACAATTAAATGTCTCAAAACTTTATGTGATTAATTACAAAATATATAATTTTATATAATTGGGGTTGTTGTAGCTAAGCCCTAATAATTAATCACTAAAACATTTTATGCAAAATTCTATTCACAATGGATGTGATAATCTGCTACATGTTGAACATTTATACAAATATAATATCAACGCATTACATATACAGACATAAGCCTCAATTCAGATGGCGGAGGCTCACCATGTGCCCTATAAGGGTGCGGGTACGAGCCTCAGTCACAACATCTGGTTTTGTTATTAAAATAACACGCAAAATGCACATCATCACAAAACGACCAGAATCTAATTTTGTTATTAAAATAACACATAAAATGATGTCTTTTAAACAAATGGGTCTTCTTCAACCTTCAGCTGAGTCATTTGACCTGATTTGTGATCGGTCAAATACTCAACAAAACTAGGCCAGAAAACACCATAAAAACTAATTTTTTAAATATAGAAACACTTCCAAAACACTAAAATAAAATATTTCTAATTTAATCGAAAGAAAAACATCCAAGAACAACTCTAGATTGCAAATTTTTTAATATGAAAAAATTTTATAGAATTTGAAATTCTCTAAAAACTCCAACAGGCAGATGTTAACAAGCTCTGATGTCGAATGCTAGCCAATTCTAACATATATATTCAACAATAATATACGTTAGAATAACATATATTTAATGCGGAAGAAAACGAAATACCTCCAGCTATCGTTGTCTTTTCTTGAAGAGTCTACATTTTGGAATTCTTCTAAGCTCTCAATTCTCAATTTGATATTGTATGTTTTCAGAAGAGAAAAGAAGCATATGGACCCTAAAATTTGCAAGAAAAGTCTATATAAATATACTCTCATCAAGCTCATTATCAGTTACCATAAACCAGGATATTGATACCTATTAACTATATAACGTTGGACCATTACTACCAAGAATATGAAAAGTTTTCACAGGATCTTGATAATCTACAACATGGATGCTCATAAGTAACAATGTCTTTTTATTAGTCTTGAGGGAAGTCACATAACACTATATGGTCATGGTGATATTTTCCTTGACTTCTTTGTTTTGTATATGTAAAGAATTTAGTGGTTAATATAAGGGTGCAAAATAGTCCCAAGCACACCTAATGACAATCTCTTAAGTATCACATTAAGTTCTACTAGCCTTCTCACTATATGGAACTCTAACATCACTATGACGTGTCTTGTTTGCATTCCTACTTTAAGAAAGTCTAAAACCTTTCATTTTGATAAAGTTTGAGCTCCCTTAAAACCTATCAAGGTAGTGGACGCAAGTTTGAGTTAAGCAGATAACAAGCCCAAGATGATTAAAGCATCATATAATTATCATTGTCTATAAAGATCATCCTTATCTCAAAGTTCAATATTGCAGCATTGATCATCATGACATCATCATTCAAGTTATATAAACATGTCTGATAATCATTCAAAGATATCTTATCTTACCTCTATCTATTACATGATAATTGGTCCGCAATATTTACTATATTGGAGTTACTTTTTAAGGATTTCTTGATGTATGTATTAAACTTCATGTCTCCTCCTATTATTATATTGGTTATAGTAGTTTTAGGAGAATTTGATAGTGGTTGTCATCAAAATATTTTCCTTTTCAAGATTTTCAGTCAATTAAATAGTCATATACATGTTGTTGGAGAATGATTCAAAGTTATTAAAAATGTGGTTTTTGTTTAAAGATAAAATTTGGGAGTAGTAAGATAGAGTAGTAAAGATAAGATTTGTTATCTGTTAAAAGATAAAATTTTATCTTTTCAGATAAAGTTGTTATCTATTAGGATTTAAACTTTTAAATTTTGGATTTGTTTGATTAATTTTTACCAAGATATTAGCTAAGTTTGTTGTTTCATTTCCAATATATTTAGGCCTTTAGTATCAATGTAAAGGTAACCCATTAATAAATTGCCTCTTGCATTACCTCTTTGCTACTCTATTTTTTTAGTTAGTTTCTGGTTTTAAAATCCAACATAGTATCAGAGCTCTCAAAGATCTTGAGGGACTATGAGTGATTAATGCTTTACAAGCTCAAGAGCAAAGAACAACAATGAGAAATCAAAAAAGTGAAAAGATGGTGGAGGTCAATATAGCAAAGGTTATGTCATCAAATAAGAAAGAAAACATTCCTCAATATGGCCATTGTGAGAAATTTGGTCATGAAGAGAAAGATTGCTGGCATAAAGGGAAGTCTCGACGCTTTAGGTGTAAATGATTTGGACATTTGAAAAAGGATTGCAAGTTTAACAATGCAAAATAAACAAATCCAGTGCAAGTTATTGAAGAATATAACCTTTTCTAGTTGGTTAGAAGTGCACCAAGACGCATCATAGAGAGAGGTGCCCTATTGAAAGATTGGAGAGAAGTGATCCAAAGAAAAGAGTTGTGGAGAGATGTGCTCCAACCATTGAAGGGTGATGGAAGTACATCATCAAATTCAAAAGGTCTTACAACTTTGAATTAAGAGGAAATGTTGGAGAATGATTCAAAGTTGTTAAAAATGTGGTCTTTGTATAAAGATAAAATTTGGGAGTAGTAAGATAGAGTAGTAAAGATAAGATTTGTGATCTGTTAGAAGATAAAATTTTATCTTTTAAGATAAATTTATTATCTATTAAGATTTAAACTTTAAACTTTTGATTTGTTTGATTAATATTTACCGAGATATTAGCTAAGTTTGTTATTTCATTGCCTATATATTTAGGGCTTCGGTATCAATGTAAAGTTAACCTATTAATAAATTGCCTTTTGCATTACCTCTTTTCTACTCTATTTTTTTAGTTAGTTTTTTGTTCTAAAATCCAACATGGTATCAGAGCTCTCAAAGATCTTGAGGGAACTATGAGTGATTAATGCCTTATAAGGGCAATAAGAAATCAAGAAAGTGAAAAGATGGTGGAGGGAGCCTAGCTATCTAGTAAAGGTTCTGTCATCAAACAAAAAGGGAAACATTTCTCAATGTGGTCATTGTGAAAATTTTGGTCGTAAAGAGAAAGATTGTTGGCATAAAGGAAATTGTTGATGCTTTAGGTGTAAATGATTTAGACATTTGAAAAAGGATTGCAAGTTTAAAAATGAAGAACAAGCAAATACAGTGCAAGTGATTGAAGAAGACATCCTCTTCTAGTTGGTGAGAAGTGTATGAAGACGCATCATAGAAAGAGGTGCTCTATTAAGAAGATTGGAGAGTAGTGCTCTAAAGAAAAGAATTGCGGAAAGATGTGCTCCAACCATTGAAGGGTGGTGGGAAGTATATCATCAAATTCAAAAGTCTTACAACTTTGAATCAATAGGGAATGTTGGAGAATGATTCAAAGTTGTTAAAAATGTGGTCTTTGTTTAAAGATAAAATTTGGGAGTAGTAAGATAGAGTAATAAAGATAAGATTTGTTATCTGTTAGAAGATAAAATTTTATCTTTCAAGATAAAGTTGTCATCTATTAGGATTTAAACTTCTAAACTTTTGACTTGTTTGGTTAATCTTTACCGAGATATTAGCTAGTTGGTTGTTTCATTGCCTATATATTTAAGCCTTCAATGTTTAAGTAAAGGTAACCCATTATAAATTGCCTCTTGCACTACCTCTTTTCTACTATATATTTTTAGTTAGTTTCTAGTTCTAAAATCCAACATATGTGTGAATGCGCTCTAAATAAAATAACTAAACCATAAAAAAAAAGAAGAGAAATAAAAGAAAATGAGTTTGGAGGAAGGAAGAACAAATATTAATTGTGGCAAAAGAATTAATTAGGTTGATGGAAAAAAGGAACAACAAACTTCAATATTATGGTTGAGTGATTAGCAATTTGCATTGTTTACTTTCCTTGGCACAACATGTTTTAAAATTCTTTCTGTTCAATTTTAGGTTCACAATTAAGGAAGTTAACCCTCCTTGGATAAATTTAGTTCATGATCAGTTGGAAGTCTTACACTAGTTCTAAATACATGATCTTAAGTCAAGAATTTTAATCAACTTAATAATGCTTAGTATCCTTGGTGATTCTCAATTACTTTTGATTACTTGAGAGGTTATTCTGTTCTCTTAAGTCTTTTAAATATTTTCCTTCGAGTTTTATATCTTGTATTTAGCTTAATTTTTTTATAATACTTCTCTCTTAGTTATTTAGCGTAAACGGTTTCCTACTTAGCTTAATTATTTTTCTATAATGACTTGTTTTTATATATATTGTTCATATAGGTCTATGAGAAATAGTCTTTCTATCTAATAGGGATAAGGTCACGTACTACTAAATGTGCAATGTGTCATATATGTGTTATTGTTGTTGCTGCATGTCTTTGCACAAATGTGCAATGTGGCTTCCCTCAACATATAAAAATAGGTGGAAAAAGGATCAAATGTTATTCCTTTCACAAAATTAAAACATGTGAAAATTTTCAAATG
>JANQAP020000247.1:305434-327986 GCA_026874005.2 Erythroxylum coriaceum
AATTAAACTTCAATATAACAATTCTATTTTTTCCCTTAAATTGTTTTATTCAAATATATTGATGAATATAATAATTTTGACATTAAACTAAGAGGGCATATGAGCTTAGATTACGACTGCGCAGTTGCGCAGTCTATGTCTGCTAGTAATGAATATTATATACACGGGGTCGTGAGTTATACATTCATATAAAGAAAATCTCCAAAAAGCCCCCAAACTTAGCAAAAACCTCTTAACTTGTCCACTGGGCAACCTCTGCAAATCAGAGGCCTAATAACCCACAAACTAAATACCCAAATTTTCTTCACTCTGTGTTCGATTCAGTATGGCGAAACCCACTGTCGATGTCCCTGCCAAGGGTGGGTTCAGTTTCGATCTATGCAAAAGAAACAATATGCTTATGGAGAAGGGTGTTAATCCTCCTCGTACTAGGAAGACTGGAACCACCATTGTTGGGCTCGTGTTCCAGGTGTGGGTTGCTACATGTGAATTGTGGTTGTAAATTTCTTAGCTTTTGTGTTCTGTGTATAATTTGAATGGAACCCATCAGGGTATGTTGTTAAGGGAAGCAGTTGGTCTTTTTTTGTTTTAGAGGCAATTTAAGGATTAGTTCACTGATTGAAAGTAAGGAGTCTTTGGGTGATTGGCATCTTTCTTTCTCTTTGAAAGCCCTAGCAATTCGCTCATTTAATTAATTTGACCTTATTCTTGTTTAATTGAAACTCTACTTCACAATGTCTTTATAGGAGGGCATCATTCTTGGAGCGGATACAAGAGCAACTGAAGGAACCATAGTTTGTGACAAGAATTGCGAGAAGATTCACTACATGGCTCCTAACATATATTGCTGTGGAGCAGGAACTGCTGCTGATACAGAGGCTGTAACAGGTATGTTGAGAATTGATGTGGTAGTGTATGCCCTGTGTAAAGTTAAATTGTAAAACTGATTTGTGTGGTAATTATTTTGGATTGATATGATTGGAGCTAATTTATGGCATCCTGTTTGTATTTATTTAGACATGGTCAGCTCACAGCTGCAATTACATCGCTATCATACTGGTCGTGAGTCAAGAGTTGTTACAGCACTTACTCTTCTCAAAAAACATCTTTTCAGGTTGGTTTTTTATCTATGAAATTTGCATGATTTGAAAATCATCTCTCTTTGGAACCTTTTCTGACTGCCTAATTTCTGTTTAGCTATCAAGGGTATGTTTCAGCGGCATTGGTACTTGGTGGAGTTGATTGCACTGGGCCTCATCTGCATACTGTAAAGCTTTTTTCTTCCTGAAGGGATTTGTGAATGCAGCTGGTTCTTCTGGTCTTACTAAATTCTGATTTCCTGATAATGGAATGGCTTCGTTGCAGATATATCCCCATGGATCAACTGACACCTTGCCTTTTGCTACAATGGGTTCTGGTTCTCTTGCTGCAATGGCTGTTTTTGAGTCAAAGTATAAAGAAGGGCTTAGCGTAAGTGAGCTTGTTATAGGATTTGGTCTCTTTGAGTGAAGAAATTGAAATCTTAATGTTTCATCCTGTTATAATCAGGATGTCATCTGTATTTGCATTAAAGTACTTCCACATGTGAAGATATTTAATTTTGAAGAAATTAGACTTGCAGTTGGCTATGCCTGTGAAACAAAAATGTGGTACATGATGTAATTATATGACTTTGGTCTGATGTAAGGGTCAATTACTTTATCTTTGCAGAGGGAGGAAGGAATAAAGCTTGTAACTGAGGCTATATGCTCTGGTGTATTCAATGATTTGGGAAGTGGCAGCAACGTTGATGTTTGTGTCATAACAAAGGTTGCTGTTTTGTATGAACCATATCTCTATTTAGACATAAGGCATCATTAGCATATTGATGATGCTATCCCTTTTTTATAACTGGTACAGGGACACAGAGAGTATTTGAGGAACCACTTATTGCCAAATCCTCGAACATATGTCAATCCAAGAGGCTATACCTTTCCTAAGAAGACCGGTAAGTATCAGTTGGTTTCATCCCAGACATAGAATTCACATTTCTAAATTTATAATGTTAAGTGTGGAAGAATTTAGGACATTTTAAGGTCTTTTACGTCTTTTATATGAAACTTGAGAAGTCCTTTTTATTTTCTTTTGGTTCTTAGTCTTTATCATTTGGAATGTTTGTGATCCCTTGGAAGTTTGACAACATCAATTGTTTTTAGGTTTTGCTGGCTTTCTTTATTCTTTCCTTCTATTTAAGTGCTTATAAGGGTTAAAGCTGGTGTACTACGGATGACCCAGTTCCTGAAATCTATGTTAATGAAAGAAAAAAAGTAAAAAAAAAATACATGGATCTAGTTTTCCATATTATGGTTGTTGCTATTGTGGAACCAAATGGTTTTGATTTAGCTTTTCAAAGATGAAGGAACATGAACCCTCGACAAGTGGGTTTTATCTTGCAGCTGATATGATACGGATGGCATTTACTCTTTAAGTAATTCATTAAATATTTGTTTCAATTTCTCAGGTTTAGGATGATATCAATTAGCTCTGAATGGTTAATTCTTTTTCATCTGATTGTGTCCTTTGCTAGTATAGGAAAATCATGTCATCAATTTTCAATGTGTGCAGTGATCAGTCTTTTTGTTTTTGGACATTTTCTGATTATAACTGTTACTACTTTTGTGGTTGCAGAAGTTGTGCTTACAAAGATCACACCAATTGAAGAGAAGTTCCAACAAGTGATTAAAGTAGGTGATGAAATGGAGGAGTAGAGTTCATCAATGAGAAGACTCCTGTACTTCACGTCCATTGAGATGATGCTGTAATTGTCAATCTCTAGTTTCAAACCCTCAATGACTTGGTATTTAAATGTTTTAGGCATCAACATATTTCTTATAAGGGAGAATGTCTTGTTGAATATTGTTAAATGCTCTTCGGACCGTATGTCATCTTATTTTTTAATACACAAGTTGCTGATAAGTTGTTTCGGTGACCATTGAACCAATAGCCCTCAGGAGCTGTACTGAAGCTATATCATGTTTGACAAACGAGGGAATAACCCACAAACAAATTTGAAACTGCAGGAACTGATCACGTGGGACACATTAGGCATACTTAACACTTTTCATGTGTTCTACCAATATCTAGATTCGTAGGTTCTCATATGGACGTGGATATGCCTCTGACCAAGCACAGTTATACTGGTGGCTGAAAGGAATGTGTAGGCATGGGATGGATGGGAGAGATGCAGGGCACAGCTTAACAGATAGACCCCATACTTTATGTGGAACTGGAAGCATCCTTAAAGTTCAAGCGTATTGTATTGACACAAGGAATAGCCACTCCCTTTACCTGAACACCCCTGACAATGCTACCTAACAAATTTCTGATCTAATGAGTCACGAGACCTATTCCCATGAATTTGCTTCTACCAAGTCAATTATTATTTGATTTTTAACATTTAATTTCAATACTTTAATCAGTGGGGACAGGACGTATGTTACCGAAATCCTTAACCACAAATGTTAAAGAAATGCCAAAGTTAAGGATTTTTATAAATGTATGCATATGAAATAGGAGAAGACAGGTCGCATATGTAATAAACAATAAACATAACACGAAATGTTAATTAATTGATTCTATGTGATTAGGATAAGATAGCCTGAAGCAAGCAAGCAAGGTATTGCTTGTCGATTTATCGGTGAGTTATGTGCGTTATACGTCACTTCTTCTCTCTCTAAATTCTAATTAAAAAGCACAAATCCCACTCTCTCTCTATCCCTCCTCCTGGGCCTCCTCTTCCTTTCCGCCCTACCAAGTCTTTGCAGAAACCCCACGTAGAAGGAACCAATTGCTCTCTTTTCTCTCTCTCTCTCTCTTTGGGTTCGAGTGAACACTTGCCATATCATGTCGTACGATTATCTCTTCAAGTACATAATTATTGGTGACACAGGTTGGTCTGTTGTCTCTGTTGCTGTTGTTTTTGCTTTTTGGACTTGAAAAAGTTTAGATTTTATGTAAAGAAGATGGTAAAGATTGAAGCTTTGAGGAGTTTGGTTTTGTGGGTTGGCTGCAGGTGTAGGGAAATCATGCTTGCTCTTGCAATTCACCGACAAGAGATTTCAGCCTGTTCACGACCTCACCATCGGCGTTGAGTTCGGTGCTCGCATGGTCACTATCGATGGCCGTCCCATCAAGCTTCAGATTTGGGACACCGTAACTTTTCCAACTCGTCTTTTTACTTCTGTGAATATGTTTTTTGTTTTGTTCTTGAAGTTCAAACTTCTCAACTTTTTCAAGTCAGTTTTGAGTTTCATGGTTAGTTTTACTTTTTCGCCTGATCTAGGTATTAGGTGTGATTGGTTATGTGACTAACAACTAGGGGATAGACTGACAGTTACACATAATTGGACTGCTGATTTAGTGGTCAAGTCATGAACTTATGGATAACAGAATGAAGTTCAACGTACACTCCAATGAAAAATAGAGCTTTGTTGTTATTGCTTTCTAATTGTTAAAGTTGACGGAGTTGTGATAGAGTTGGCTGTCCGTGAAGCTATAATTGCTTCTACTTTCAGTATACTTCAGTTAAACGTAGTCTTTGCAACTTAGAAACAATTATAAAGTCATTGGAGTTTGATTGTAATATGGCAATCACCTCCGCTCTGGAGTAAGGGTGAGCGGCTGAAGCTGCGGCACTGTCTAGAAATTCATTGAAACACAAGATGCTCTGTAATATATAGATTGATGCTATTTGTCCAACTGATTTTATAGAACTCATATGCAGGAAAACTTGAACTTTCATTAGTATCCAGATGTCCGTGTATATGTTTATATTAGGAACTCTCTATATCCCGGTATTCATTAAGTTATACATGCTGGATTTGTTTCCTGATGAAGGGTTGTGTTTTGATTTCAGGCTGGGCAAGAATCATTCAGATCTATCACCAGATCTTACTACAGAGGAGCAGCTGGAGCACTTCTGGTTTATGACATAACCAGGTCAGTTTGTGTAAAAGTGTAGCTGATAAGTTAGATTGAAATCATAACTCGTAGAAGTGTTTCATTCATTCTTGTAGAATTATCATAAGAAATTTGAAACCATGCTATACTCTCCATCTCTGCTCCTGTTCGACATCTTGCCTTTGAATTATGGATAAACATAGCATGGACATGAATAAGTGAATTTACATTTCATAGTCAAGACTAGGGGGGAACATATCTGTTTAGTTTGGAATATGCTGATAGATGGAATCCATTGTGATCCCAGCTTTCGCAAAATTTGATACACGTGTGCTTTTATTCAAAGAAAAATAGCTTTCAAGAATGCCTGATTAATTATATTTCCTTTCACTAGTTATGCTTGAATTCTATTATTTTGATTTGTTAGCCAACTGAATCTGAGAAGCTGTACAGGAGGGAGACATTTAACCACTTAGCTGGCTGGCTGGAAGATGCTCGCCAGCATGCAAATCCCAACATGACAATCATGCTCATAGGGAATAAGTGTGATCTTGCTCATAGGAGGGCTGTCAGCAAAGAGGAAGGCGAACAGTTTGCCAAGGAAAATGGACTTTTATTTTTGGAAGCATCTGCAAGAACAGCCCAAAATGTTGAAGAGGTATGTACCTTGGAAAACCCACGCTTGGCAGGCCAGCAATACGTTTTCGGTTATCTAATGACTCCAAACCTCCACCACCAACATAAATGCTAAACAGGATCTTGGATCTTTGTTCTAATAAATACAATCAATTACAGGCCTTCACTAAAACTGCTGCAAAAATCCTTCAGAATATCCAGGATGGTGTATTTGATGCATCCAATGAGGTAATCACTACTTCTCTTTTATGTTACTGAAAATTTATGTAATCTTTTTCTAGAACTAAATTGTCATTAGAAATATTAGCATATTAGTGTTTGAATGATGCTAAAGATATAGGATGCGGTTGAAACTGCTCAAGTGTTGGTCTTGGACTGTTTAAGCTGTTGGTTGTCAATCAAAGTTGTTTTGTTGCTTAATAACATTGAACTTATTGCTTATATCAACTTTGTTCTGAACTTTTGGTTATCATTGCAGTCGTCTGGCATCAAGCTTGGTTACGGGCGTAACCAGGGGCCGTCAGGCTCAAGAGATGGAACTGTAACACAGAGAGGAGGATGCTGCGGCTAGTTGGAAGCCTGTTGGAAAAGTTCAGTCGACCGGGCCCTTGTTACCTGGTATCTTATACAGCCTTCCCGGCTTCTACCGCTTCAACTTGAATATACCGTTGAAGCTGTCTTGTGACCGGGGAGAACATTTATTGTATAGATCCAGCATCATCTGTCTTTAGACTGAAATGGATTTTAATCACAGGGAATTGTCTCTTTTTCTTTTTTGGGTTCACGAAAGCATATGTTTCATTTTTATCGGATTCCTTACTTTCAATTCAGGAGCTCACCCCAACCCATCCTGATAAATATCCATGGCCAGTGTTCTATCAAAGGAATGGGTTGTTCAATCATTCAAAACCCTAAACGTCACATATAATCTACATTCGTCCTCTTCCAAGCAAACAAAAGTTCGATCCCTTAGTGCTCTGTTGGCAAAATGTGTTTAAAATGGGAGTCGCCTGTAACTTGAAAGTCCAGCTTGTACTCCCAGTTTATTCGAACATTGGTTATTTGGATTTTCCACGTAAAAAAGGATGTAAACATCCGTGATATGGTGTTTCACGTTTATAATGGTTACGCATAGAACTTTGAAAACAGCACGAGATATTCCCAAGTAACAAAAGAATTCGCTGTAGTACTATTTCAGACACACCGGTTCAGCTCCAGACTTACAGTAAATACCGTTATATATAATTTATGCAAAAGAAAGAATCCTCCAAAACAAGTACGAAGATCAACAATACAAGTAGAATAGTTTTCCACAAGACAATTCTCAACCTCCCTAGTTAGGTACCGCCCAAAATTGAAGATGGAAGTGATATAACGAACTAGTAAACCACTCCCTACCACTTCTATCAGAAGACATCAAAGTTGTTGGACGCTCAGTTTGAGGCGGTGGATGTCATTAAGATAAGCCAAACTTCAAAACGTCTAAGAGCCACCAAAAACCTGCAGGGAACACAAATGAGCCGCGGTGGGCAGACAGAATGGTTGTAATAACTATGTGCAAGTAATCACTCACCCCAGACAGGATGTCTTTGGATAGTTGAGGTTTCCTCAGTTCCGCTTTATCTGCAACAGGTTTTGTCTGTGTGAATTGGCGGATTACTTTAGCTGGTTGATGACTACCAGAGAGATCAGTTCCAGACTCCTGTTGGACCTTTTGCTTCTGCAGAAACAAGAAAGACCAATGATATCTTATAAAACTTGATAACGAGTAATATATTAAAATAAAAAAAAGGAGGTGAAAATATAGGAGCATTACATAAAATCAACAAGTTATGTTGAGCCCCAGAATTCATTTCATAATTACAACTGAAATACGATTAGAGATCCATAAAGTGAACCCCTTAATGATCTAACAAGTAGAAAATTGTCTTCATGCAACAACTGGCCATGAAGGTCTCCATGTCATACAGATATGAATATCACCAACACAGCAATTCAACAGCTCTTATAACCTTTCAGCTATTATGTGCAGAAACTTTTATAATACTCAAAATTGAAATTTAACATAGATTTTCCTACAATTTACATTAATAAGTGATGATCACTGTGGCAAATATACTAAATCATCATTCCTGGATAGGGAAACCAAAGAAAGTACAGAAACTAAAATGTAGGTTGTCCTAATCAAGTTCTCAAACAAGCATGTCAGGAAAAATAACTCCCTGTGAATACTCGCAAATAATAGCAAAGTGAATCAACAAACAAAAGTGCAGCCAATTGCCTTCTTCATTCGTTCTTCAATTGAACTTAAAGCACGAGACTGATCAACTTTAGAGAGATAGAAATCCCGTTCCCTCTTTGCAGCAGAAATTTCCAAAGCTAGTTTCTGCTCCCGTATGGCATTCTTATAAGCTGCATTAGAAATATCTAGCCTTCAGACATATTTGAAATATTAAGCATGACAAACTGTAAAATGAATGTGAGTCTTGTACCAATTTCTTCTGTAAGGTCATCCCACTTAAATTTACTTAAGTACTTGATATTCCAGAGATCATAATAAAATTGTGATCTCTTCCTCCCACCTAAAATTTAAAAGGATAAGGTAAGAAAATTGAAGAAAAGAGACTTCTATGAAGCATGGGATAACATGAAATTGCTAAAATAAAGAAGAGAAGACATCTGGACAAAAAGAGGGCAAGTAAGCATAAGCAAATATGTACACCATTTTTTCTGTTGCAGAAATCAATGGATTCATGAAAAGTTGCACGCACCAAAAGAAAGAAATGGTTAATGATACAATCAACCGATAAACTGTGAATTAATTATTCTATTACATTGATAAGATTTTCATCTAGTCTATGTTCACCATTTTTTCTTGTCCTCACAACCAACAGACACATAAGAAATCCATCATAGAGGATAAGACATTAACAGAAAGAACTTTGCCAGTTTCTTAAATATTATTTGTTATTTCATTCCCCATTCTTCAAAAGACAAGCATATAGATCGGAGATCAAAATGTCGGATAAGAATAATTTTGGAAGAAAAAGAGGCAAATAACACACATAAGTACCTACCAATTTGTTCACCATTTAACATGTTAGCGACCCTTTTTGCCACACTTTTATCTGTAAATTCCACCCATCTGCAGGGAAAACAACAAAGCATGCGATTGATTTCCAGAATTACTAGAACACGGAAACGCAGAAGTTGGTTTGTTGTAGAAGAGAAGAAGGAAGAGAAAGGGATATTGACTTTATTGAATACTTAACAGAAAATGACTGCATAACCGGCAGTATAGCCGAAATTTGAACTATCTAACAACATATTCTGAGTGCTACATTTACTGCTAGTTTGAAGTTGAACTTACCCTTCAGAGAATCCTTGTCCTCGAAAACCACCAGCCTTTTTACGATGCACTTGAATCTTAGGGTCTGAAATAATAACATTGTGGACAATAATGAATGCAAATAACAACCAAAATTTTTTTTAAAAATCTAAAAGAGTAGTAATTGATCACCTTCAGGAGCAAGATAGACCCTTTGCATATCTCCATAATGGGATAGAAGCTGGCGAAGCTTTACAGGATCCATGTGGGGAGGAACTCGACTTAAATAACACACCCCACGCTTGTCCACGTTAGCCGCTTCCATCAATAATCTCTTCTTCTTCTTCTTCTTTTTGTTTCTTGCAGTACCTGTTTCTCCATCATTGACCTCAGAATTCACCTCAACCAAAGCACCCTTTTCATTGACCAATCGTTCTTCCTCAACTCCAACAGCCGTTGAATTCAGTTCCGAAGGAGGAGTCACCTCATCCTTAAGCTCTTCCTCATCATTGACCTTACCAGGCATTGCTATTAGTCCATCTTTCCTTTTCTTTTTGTACTTCTTTCCTCCCTTGACATAAGAACTTAAACTACCCATCTCATCCTCTGCAGTTTCCTCCAAAGTAACTTTCTTCTTTCTCTTTCTCCCACTTTCTGCACCCATATCACTAGATTTTCCATTACATTCCACTACTTCCTCCTCTTGCTTCTTATTTTTGCTCTTCTTCTTTTTTGCTAGTTTTCCCCTTGACTTTGCATCCCCTGGTTGAGAATTCATCCAACCAACCTCGTACCCTTCGTCCTCATCCATTGCACCTATAAGAGGATGCGCTTGTTTCCCATTGAACTGACAGGAATTCTATACTCTTCTACCATACGTATATGTATGGCATTAAAGGCTGGAAATTTTAGTCAGTTTCGAAGGCAGGAACTACACATCGGTAACTTTTACAAACTTCAAAAGTTTGAAGATCAAAATAAAAGAAAAAGAAAAACCCTAATTTATCGCTCAAAGACCTGCTTGCCGCCTATCCATCCTGCATCTCACACTCTCACATAAACCAACCTAGATAGAATAGGGAGAGGCACGTTGAAAAATTATCCAACTTAGGTTTTTATTTTTTAGCAATTTAATTATATAGTTTTTCTCTAATTTTAATTTATTATAATTATGAGATAAATATTTTCGACTAATATATTATATAAGAAAATTATTGATCTGAATTAAATTATAGCAATATTTTTAAAAATTAAATTAAAAATTATTTATCTTAAATTAGAAGAAATATTTTATAATTTTAAAAATTATGTATAATTTATAAAATTATCTGAAATAATATTCTCGATACTAATACCTTATCACACTATAATATGCCAGTAGTCTTGCTAAAGAGAGAGATGATTGACGGGGGAGGGAGGCGGCGGTAGGGCAAGGGCACGTGAAGAAAGAACATACCTGGGTTTCAGCTCCGACAATAGAATTCAAGAAAGTGGTAGCTCAAGGGAGGGAGGTTTGCACATTATTATAAATTGTTAGAATATTTTTGTAATTGTCCGATGTGAGATTCCTGACACACCCCTCTCAGTTCAGAGCAGGACTGGACATCTGATAGATATATTGGACAAAGGGACATAACCGGACACCGCCCCAAACTATCGAGACAAACTGACTCTGATATTATATTAGAAGTGCCTAATTTACCCCCGAAAGCTAGCTCAAGCCTGCACGGATAGTTCAACTGGTCTTCAGGAAAATTGTTGAGTACAAAGTCTCAGGTTCGAGTCCTGACAGCGAAAGTTTGAGAGTTTTATCCAATGTGGTGACTCCTTGTGCGCACCGAGCACAGAACCCTATCTCTGAAGATCTGAATGAGATTAAACCGTGATTTACTCCTCCACCACTCTATCGGGCCAGAGTGTAAGGACGCCTAGAGTGGGCGATTCCACCTTTTGAGAGCAAGAAAGTAAAATCCGTACATTATATAAGTCTTTTTAAGTCTATTAATTAAAAATAAGGCGGCGTATTACATTACTTCTCTAGACCTGCGTCTTAACAAAATTGCTCATACGGTATAAATATTTTTAATTAACAAAATATTTTTAATTAAGCCGACAGTCTGTCCTTCAAGACAAGCTTTGATGGAACGAAGAAAAAGAAACACATTAGAAGAATATCAATAACCCTTATAACATCATCTTTCCCTCTGCTTCATTTCCATCTATTTTGTTATCTTTGTCTTCCTCAAGTTCTATGCTGTTTGGTACATTGAAGAAACTGGCCATAAAATGAATGCTACGAAGCACCCTTCTTCATGCGGGTATCTACTGTCTTCCAAACCTTAGGCGTTGATTGTCAAAAATACGAGAAACCAACAATAGTCTGGGATCATCCTCAGGTATCTCCCGATCCTTTCAAAAAAATGAATACAAATATATTACCAAAAGAATCAATCATTTCAACACAACAAGCGGCTTATCTCATTATCTGTATCTAGCTTGGCACAAACACAAATAAAGAAGTTGCCATCAAATGCCTTCTTATGCATTTCCAAACCATTCAAAAGATCCAGGGGTCATCAGTGACTCAAAGAGTTGTATGAATTTAAGAAGTGTTGATTGTGCTAGACTGCCTACAGGAAATGGACAAACTTGCTTCATACATCTCATACAAGTTCACAAGGAAAAGGAACATTTACAGTTTTGCAAAAGTTGGCGCCACATTTTTCCTTTAGGGTTATTCCACTATCATTTCATTTTTCTAAAATGTGAAACAACTTCTTAGTCCATTTTATTTGAAATTTCCAAATTCATCTGCTTCCACTCATTTCACTTCATCAGTTTCATCACCGGATTATGTAAGATGGTGAGATATGAAATTACTTACTTTTAATCCGTTGTAGTACGCTTCCACAGCAGGAAGGGAAGGAGTTATATTGCGAGCTCGCATTAGATCCCATATGTAATTGGCAATGGTATATCCACCAGTCTAAAAAAAGCATTGTTAAGTTAAATTATAATAACATTCCAAACCTGAAATCCCCAATCACAAGTTTTCTGAAAAATTTAAAGAAAATTCATATTGTAGAAATAGAGAATTCAGCAGTTAAATCACCTTTTCACCACCTGCTACAAGGAGGAGATCACTTCCCACTTTGTTGTTCAAGAAAAAGTTTCTGGAATTCATACTCACCTGCACTTGTCCAGGAATTCCAATTATCAGCATCAATATAAAACTTAACAAACTAATATAGACCACAGTTCCAAGCCTACCAACATATCTTGAGCAACTTGCATTCCCCTTGGAGTATAGCCTAACATGGCTCCCTCTATAACCGTCTACATCCACAGAATTTAAAGCAAGGTAAGGTTTGAAAAACCATATCCATATCAACAACACACAATTGCAAATAAATAGGATGCTGCATTTGATTAGGAACCAAAGTTACTAGAGCAGCAACCTTAATTAGTTATAGCAAGCAATGTGGGAAAATCATTGCTTACTAACATGCAAAAGAAAGAAAGTGAAAATAAAACCAAAAGAACCAAATAATCCATTTTCAAGGACCCTATTTTGTAAGATGTATAGGAATATGTCAAAAACAAAGTGAAGGAAATAACTACAGGATGAAAGATTCATTCTATAAGTCCATCCAACAAACTGCTTTAGATATTGCTGCTCTAAATCTAAAATTCTCAAGAAATAGGAGCAATAAAACCATATTTCTTTGCTGCAAGAAAGTTCATTTTGGAGGATTAAGAATATGAATATTTTCTTGCATAGTGGACAAGTTTCATTTGTCACCAAACTCACAGCGTACAGTTCCATTGCAGGTAGTTTTCCTGAAGTCAAGTAATCATCAAAAGCTTTGAGACCTCGATCCAGATCTCCAGAATGTAAATAGCACCTGTAATAAAGAAAAAGTGTAAGGCAACAACATATATGGTGGCTCAATTACCTTGGGTTAAATCCATGATCATTACACAGCAATTTTTGTTTGTTATCCTGTCCTTTATTTTCCAAGGACCAAATTAATTACTTCAGCACCTTACATTAGGTTTATAACATTCTCAGAAATCCATCCCAACTTGCAAATAAGTAAGCAATATTTTTACTAATGTTTGTAACATTCTCAGAAATCCATCCCAACTTGCAAATAAGTAAGCAATATTTTTACTATGTAATTTTTATCACTGACGGATCCACATGAACCAAATACCATACCCTATAGATATAATTTTACCACATGAAGGGAAAAATTATCAATTCTTATTTCTTAGTAAATCCCAACAATCAAATTATGACCATTTGCAAGGAATCCATCACTCGTTTATAAACAGCAGTTAGCTAACTTCAACAGTGCATATGTTGCACAATTTAGATCGAACATATGATGGATGAACTAAGTTAAGTTTAGTCAAGGATGATAAAGAAGAAATTCATCATACTTAAATTAAAGTCGAACAAAAAATAAGAATATTGAAGAACAGAACTAAATTCGGATAGTTTTCAGGCAATCTTTCTGATATTTGCATGGCTACAATCCACAATTTAAAAATATGTCACAGATGTGTCTAGCTTGTCTAACAAATATCAGCTTCAAAAACATAGTTATAGAAAATATACCTGATTGTTTGCATCATAATGTAGACATCAGGAGATTTTCCATCTTTCCTAAGCATCTCCAGTATAGTTTCCATTGCCTACCATAAGCATGATACTAATAATGTAAGAATAACAAGAAATAAGCAGCGGCAAGTAGAAACAGAAATTTAATAGTATGTCAATATATGAGCTAATACCTCTACATTCTTAAGATCAGCACAAGCATGAAGTGCAACATGGTATACTGTTAACTGCTTATTCAAAAATCCTCCTCTTCTATTTGCAAAATCAGCAGTAGGCAAATTGTATAATTCTTCTTCAGTAACAGCCATCATCACATTTTCAGCACTGGCGGTTGATGCTTCAACAGAAGACCACCCCTTAGACCGCTCGACAAATTCAATAATCTTTTGAAGGGTAAATTGTTAGAAACATATCAAATTTTTGACGCAATGGGAAAAGAGGAAAAACAAAGAAAAAAGAGGATGCACAGCAGCAAGAAACTTTCAACAATTACTTTGTCTGCGGTGTCATCTGCTAGTGGTGTCTTATTCATATGTGCAGTTATTAATCCAGCATAGCAGAACTTGTTTAACCCAGCACCAGCTGCTGTCATATCACGCACAATCGCATACCTGCATCATTTAAATTTAAGTAATATCAAAAATAACCTTAAAGGGCATGAAAGCAACAACATTTGCAACAAATATGACACGAAAATGCCAAAAGAATCATCACCAAGCCTATCAGTGACTCAAGACAGAGTCCATGACTTTGATGGTTGATTACAACCCTATGCTATTGTGCTAAAGAATTGGCATACTTGTTGTCGACAAATAACAATCACTACAAGCAAACATTTACTGCCCCAATGCTTTATATTAACATAAATGTAAGGTTTCAAACTATTTTGCTTTGCTAGTTGCCCCGCGTAACTTACTTCAGTTATGTTAGTAATAGTTTATGCCTATGAAGTTATAGAGAAGTCAGCATTTGCAATTTCAACATGGAAAGTCCAACTAATTAGTGGGACTACCCAGTCCTAATCAGACTGTAAACTGGGCTCATCATTAACCAAATAATAAAGCAGACAAAGACAGTGAAGAAATAGCATACACACGATCTAATCGACCATCTGCTGCACATGCATTAAGTAGACAGACGTATGTTTGTCCATTTGGCTTCACTTCAAATTTCTTCATCTCATCCAAAATCTTCATTTAAAAGATGGAGCAAGAAGATTCAAAAGATCAATTTATTGGTAAGATAGAGAAAGTAACAAAGAATCTAAAGATGCCCCCAGATAAAGTATAAATTACAAAGGTATGAAACGAGAAACATACCCGTATTGCCTGGTCAGACTTTTTGCATTTCCCACAAGTTGATATCAAAAAATTGTACAATGCAACCTATATGTAGTAACATTATAACGAATGAACATGTTACATGTAGCACGAGTCAATAAACATTCATTTCTCTACTTAGCCTAGTGCAAACTAAGTTTGTCATACAATTTTTTTAGCTTGTAACACTTATAGCTTGAAACAGTATTATATAAGCCTTCCAAGCGAAAAAATAAAACAAAAGAAAACAAACCATGGGATGCAAAAATAAAGGCAAAAAATGCATAAACACAACCTTAAAGATAGAAAGGCACAACTTAAGGAGAAATCTGAATTACAATTCACCGGTACAGCGTAGTTACAGGGATAATATAATCAATGTTATGCTGCATCATTTATACATAAGAAAGTTTGATGAAATGAAATTTGCATTAATTCAATCAAAATTCATTCCCTAGCAATGGAAGTTTTTGTTAACCCTTACAAAATGCATTCCCTCCGCAATATTATTACCACAACATGGAACTTTCAACAAAATGCTCATTCAGTCTCTGTTTCATTACATCCTTAATTTGATTCCATTATATCAGACATGATCCGACGTTTATTCAACAAATCCAACCACTCTAATTCATATGCACAATCAAATCTTGAAAGGAAAAAGCTTGCAATTGGATCTATAAAACGTCCAATTCCACTTTTCCGGTTCAGGAAATAGAAAAGCAATGCAAACATCAAGAATTCTGTGCTGCAGCAACCATAAGGAAAAAGTCAAAATAGAATACTATGCATGGCAGAATCCTTTCCTCAACATTTCACAGAAAGCAAGCCATAGAAACTGAGCCCTACAGATCTCCTCCCCCACCTATCCCTTATTCACCAATCAAACAACTACTTAAGAAACCAAATGGAAATGTTCCAAATAACCATATAACTCAGGTAAGAAATCTGTCTTTCAAATCTAGAAATGCAACCTACCACATCCCAAGATTTGTTAATCAAAAGTCCTAAGATACTAAACAAACCCCCAACAAACATGGAACTTAACAGACAAGTATACAGTTCCAATACAGTAATAGGTACCAAAAACAGAAAAAGAAAACATGAAACATACATCAGGAACCAAACCCATAGCTTTCATTTGCTCCCTGAAAAAAAAAGCATCTTGCAAGCGAGAGCCTTTCATGGTCCCAACAATCAACGAACTGAATGTATCTCGAGTTGGCTGCACCCCATCTAACATCATATCATCGTACACATCCTTCAACAAATAATGCCTACTCTTTCACCCAAAAACAAAAGGCAAAAGCACCATCAGGAACCCGCATTCCAAAAACATCTCCACACAAAATTTAAAAACTTTAGTAGAGAATTGACCTGCGCTGAGCAGTGAGAGAACCAATGACAGTATTATACTCAGAGATGTTGTTGGCATAATTCCGTTTATTGTACTCTTCCGTAGAGGCAGCAAAATACCGGCAACCAAATGCTCGAAGCAGTGGTCTTTGGCGAACTTGAACACCCCACAAGCCCGAAAACAACCAAAAAGCAAAGAGTGAGTAAACAGGATGATCCGAGTTTCCAGCGTAATAAAGAAATGAGCTTTAATACCAGAAATGAGGTGAGTGAGGAGCTTCATGGCTTCGAATAGGTACAGTATCAGAAGGGTTTTAGCTGAGAGTTTTATTCAATGATCTCTCGACTCTCGACTCGCCTTCTTCAGCCGTTGGGTAGAACACCAAAACGCAGCGCTGTGTGTCTAACTTTACCTATAAGTGGCAGTAGGTTAAAAATGGGCTCTACTATTTAGGCCTCGTCCACTGAAGTGAAGAGCAGTTTTTCTTGAATCAGTTTAGGCCGGTTAAGAGTAAGGCTGTAAATTAATAAACTTTTTCAATTTTTAGGTGTTAACAAAATTTATTGTTATTGTTGTTGATTATTATTTTAATTAATAAAATCAGATCTCTTATTTTAATCCTTAATTTTAAGCGTACTAGGCTGGAGACAAGTGAACAGCTTTAAGTTTCGCCAGATATGTGGAAAAGACAGAATCAGATTTTTTGTTCTAGTTATAGTGTTCCTATCATGTTCCATTAAATCTCATCCACATATTTATATAATTGGAACAAATAAGTGCTACAGAGGAGACACACCCCTCAAGAACAACAACTCTCTCAAACACACTTGCCCATTTCATAATCTTAATCTGCCCCACAGACCCATCAGTTTATAGTTTATGCATTCGTCAAATGGCAAGAATATTGAATAACAATATATCCCATAATTTAATGGAATCGTCGTTCATGTTAACCACTTTTCAACCGACTGGCTTTCAAGCAAGATAAGAATATCTGCAGGCACCCCTTTTTGAATAGGTTCAAGAACATCTTCACCAAGCTTATTTGCAATTTCCATACATGCAATTGCAACAGATGAGTAATTTGTTGAAAGTTACACTTTTCAATTCTTACATGCATCAAAAAGACGCTTACAATTATGAAAGAAAAGATTTGCACGGCAGGTCATAGGCCACAAAGACTAGGGGTTTGCTAAACTCCAGGAATATGGTACCTCGAAGGCAAGCCACTGAGGTTAAGGTTACTGCCATGATAATGTTTATCAAAACATTTCAAAGAAGCGGGATTGACCTGCAAAAACAGGTAGTTTCCACTAAAAAGATCACCAAAATGACCTTTTCCTTCCTTCAATCGCCTCAAAACTTTGGCACAAGAAACTCTCACCAGCCTAACTTTCCTCTTCAAGTACCTCTTCAAGCCTGGAACTTTAAGCCTGAATCTCCTTGTATGCACCCGCCTCAAGTTGAGCCAGTTTCTTGGTCTCACAACATTGAACCTCTCGTTCTCCTCACGCCCCAGTCCTTCATGTTTCAGTCTTTGGTATCGAAACTTGTTGGCTGAGGCCATGTAAAAGGCCAGAGATTTACAGAAACGAAGACGGGGATCTGTAAGATACCTCACCCCCTTCTCTATATGCTTGGGTTGCTGAGATATTATATTGTGCAGGTGATACGGTTCTTTCAGGAATAGATGAGGACATTTAATGCAGAATAGAAAATAGGGACAACACTTGCTTAGTTTATAGAAAGTCCATTATGGTCTTCACTTCCACAACTAATATGGGTACGGGGAATTCTGTTCTCAACCACAAAAGTACAATCCTAACACCTCAAATAAAAAATAATTATATTTCTTTATAATTGTTATATATATACATAAATTTATATTCCCATTGATCATAACTGATCGTCCATAGCTATTTATGAACATCAACATCCTGATAGTTGTGGAGGAAAAAGTGGGCACAAGTATAAATCACTAGGAGGATGACATAGAACTGCAATTTGGGGAAACCTCAGCCAGAGAATTTCTTCATTCTAGCATTGTGAAATGATACAAATCATATTGGAAAGTAAATATGATTAAGACAATTCGTGAAAACTTTCAAGATCCGATGAAGTGGGCTTTGAATTTTGAAGCCTATTATTAAATTTTTCTACCATAAAAGTTAGCACAAAAGTGGGGAACAGAATGGTATACTGGTCCACCGGAGCGTCCTACCAATTATATGCAAGGAAGGACCAGTTCATTTTCCTCCGGTATCCACACCCTCCTCCTCTATCACTGTCAACCAAAAGCTTCAGAGGTACGTTGGAATTGAACCATAAACGAATTATTGGCGTAACAAAAAATAAAACTTTTTACATATTTTCAGTGGATCCTAATAATTAATTAACTTAAATAAAATAAAAATATCAATAGTAAGAAATCGTACTTTATTCATGTTTCTGTTGAAATCTTTTGAAAACTATTTTCGAATTGTCAATCACGAGCTATTCAAATATCGCGCCTCTTATAGTATCCACAAAGTAACTTTTTAACGGCTTTTTTATCAGAAGAATGTAAGAGTACTAGCTTCTTTATCTTTTCTTCCTATTCATAGAAAAATCATTTGGGTGTTTTTGTAATTTTATTAAAATTAAATTCCTTATTTTAATAAAATCAAATATCTTATATTTGATCCCTAAAGTTTCTTAAACTTTATAGTTAAATCTAACTTAATTAAATTGTTTGTTCTTTCACAAACTGCTCTTTAATGTGTTACTCATTAGGTTCTTAATATATTGGCAATGATTATAAATTATAATTCTAATTCACAAATAAAATTAAATAAACTAAAACTCCTTTTAATTTATCTTTAATTTTTTAATTAAATAATTTATAATCATAAGTCAAGATTGACGTCTAACAACATATCATGACCACCCAAATATCAAGAATGTCAAAGTGATTTGACTTAACATGTCTATGCATAGTTATAATGTATAATTTAATCCTTTCGTCATCCAATATTTTAATTGAACAGAGTATAAATATAGTGTCTACTTTTTTAGTCCAATTATGTTCATTCTTGCTAATTAATGATTGATTTATAATTTAAATTTAAAAACGTTTTCAAATAAAATTCACTCTACTCAGAGAATTTCATAAATCACTACTAATCAAGAACAGTGGAGCATTCTCTTTAATTACTTTAGAATGACGAATCCTTTATTGGCTTACTCAACTATCTCCATATAGTTCATACTGCATTCAATTACTACCGACTGAATTATCCTATGACGTTTCATAAATAGCATCAAAACATAATAATTCCCACACAAGATACTCTGGTAATCTCAAATCTAAAGATCAATTATACAACCATCATTATGAGAAAATCCACAGACACATGAGTAATATTCCATTTGGGATTGTCATAATCGGGTCAATTCGGTGACTTCTTCTCTTATAATCACTCACACATTAGTTTAAATATCTCCATACTTTAATTTATGAGATTAATTACTTTCTTCATAAGAAAGAAACATAATGTGTACTAGTTTACCATTTCAACAATATTTCATCTTAATGAAACTACAACTAGAAACATTTATGAATAATATGTAAATATAAATTGAATTTCATAATTATGATCTCATCATAATTTCAATTACACATTAATTATTCCAAGGATTTTAGCTTTAGTATAAAACATCAAATGTAATTAATACATAAAGCTAAAGAATGCCTTTATTAATAATTGTCACTAAACTACAACCAAAGCAATTGGTTGTAGTGCATAAACTAACAATCTCCCACTTACACTAAGCCAATCGTTTGAGTATCTCATACTATATCACCATATGACGATTATTTTACTTATGAGACAGTGGCTTAATAAGAGAATTCTCCAAGATTCTCGATAGTGAGCACTAGCTTAAATCTTACAACTTCTATCTCAATTATCATCATAATTAAGAAAATATGCCGAAATACATCATTAGATCTTTGATGAGATATTAGCTCCTTTTGCATGCCAAATGACTATAATGTTCCACAATACATTACTATCTTGAATGATGTAAGGAACTATATCAAGTTCATTAAAGAACTTATTGATCCAAATAATCATTTCCACTAAATGAAAAAATGAATTATGGCTTAATTAGCAATTATTGTTACATTGTAACCTTTCCAATCTTAAATGATATTGTTCTAAGTAAATAAACCATAATTAGGATTTGTTTCTAAAGTTATATCCTTATCTTCTTGAACTCAAATATCAACTCATACATAGAATAATAGATATCGTCAATACTTCACAAGTATTTGATATCTCAAATACTAAACATTTTTAGTACATTATCTGTGTGACTAGAGTTAGAATAGGTAAGCAACTTCCAATCTATCTCAATAGATCTAATTCTCATAATTAAGTTGTTACCTTTTCATATTCAATAAGAGTTGTTCTTGGACAATTATGTTTTCAAAAATTGAAAATTAAATTTGTTGTTCTCTATGAGCAATATGTCTACACATACTCCTACTGAATAGGACAACCATACTCTCACTAATCTTCTTGTAGACATGATAAATTCACAATCATCTCTCTTAAACTATATAAAGTAGCTGGATGTCAACGGTAAAACAGAAACTTTTTTTTAAAGCTTTATAAATGTTGTGTGCTTCAGAATTTAGAGAAAGACCAGCAATAACCCTAAAGTTTAGCATCTTAGTCAGTTTTAACTTCATACTTGTTAGTATGCATGTTACGGATTAATATTATGAGGGATAAGTTTTGGAGGTCAAAATTTATAATTTCTAATTTGATTTGTAAAATTTCGACCCAATTTTCGATTTGAGCTAACAGAATTGTCAGTGTTGTAACATCAAGAAATTGGAGTTATGACGCTTTCATATAGCTTATGCAAAATTTAAGTATTTTTAATTTCAGATTTTCGTAATCTAAAGAAATATATAGCATTTGAAATTAAATTAACTGAAGCAACATGTTGCCAAAGCAACATCTCTTGCGAAAATTAATTTAATTTAGAATGTTAAAAAAGTTTTGTGTGTATGTTATTCATGCAAATATTGACTGACCCAAAGGAAAGTTAATATTTGGCCCGAATTACATATACACTTGTGGTGATAAATGTGTGACAATTATTCAGTATAATATGTGAACATTAAATCGGTCTAAAGAAAGGTTTATTGTTTGACATGCTTTATTATCATCAGTGTTTGATCACTACACCAAGATACAACTTACAAGTTAGTATTTCTGTCCAAAGACTAAATATTAATGTTGTGCTAGGTATCTTGTAATGGGGCCCTACCATTATCTGTATATAATTAATTTGACATATTACAGTGTTGTATATGTGAGTAATTAGATTTTGTTTGTTTTGTTCTCTGTTCAATTCCTGGTTTTGCTGCAAATATCTCTGCTAGTGTTAATTCAATTCCTATTCTTAATGGCATCAATTTAAGTCATGGAAGGAGAACGTTTTGATTATTCTCGGAGCCATGGACTTGGATATTGCTTTACGAGTCGATCAACCTGATCCACTTATTGGTGAGAATACCTTTGATCAAAAGAGGGAGATGGAAAAGTGGGAAAGGTCGAATCGTATGAGCTCGATGATCATGAAACGTGCTATTCCATAAGCTTTTCAAGACACTATGTCCAATCAGATTACTACAGCTAACGATTTTCTTGAGGATCTTGAGAAAAGATTTGCCAAAAATCAAAAGGCTGAAACAAGTACACTTTTGGCAAAGCTTATCTCAATAAGGTATGTAGGAAAAGAAACGTAAGAGAGTATATTATGAAAATGTCTTACATTGCTTCAAAATTGAAAGCACTTAAGTTGGAATTATTCAAAGACTTGTTAATGCACTTGGTTTTGATATCTCTTCTGGCACAATACAGTCAATTCAAGGTAAGCTATAACTGTCAAAAAGAGACATGGTCTCTTAATGAGCTTATCCACATTGTGTCCAAGAAGAGGAAAGGTTGAAGCATGATAATGCAGAAAGTGCTCACTTAGTCATAATATCTAAGGACAAAAGGAACCAAAAAAAAAGAAAACTAAGGAAGCTGCAATTCTGGCAACACAAAAGAAACAACAAAAGAATAAAAATCCAAAAGGTTGTTTCTTCTGTGGAGTTGAAGGTCATGTAAAGAAGCAGTGTGTCAATTATCACGCATGGCATGCAAAGAAAGATGTGCTTCTTATTTTGGTTTGTTCTGAAGTTAATTTGACTTCGGTACCTAGACACACATGATGGTTAGAGTCTGGTGCAACAACTGTTATACAGGATTGCCTGAGTTGCCGAAAACCAAGTTATGGTAAAAGAT